>DWMY01000006.1:0-121116 GCA_018249775.1 Heliconius hecalesia formosus
ATATATATATATATATATATATATATATATATATATATATATATATATATATATATATATATATATATATATATATATATTGTTAGAAATCGGAAGTGGGTAACGTTTTTAAAAAAACACGTTAAAAACACATATCGTCTTTATGATTCTAAACTATTTTTAAAGAGATACTATGTAATTGCAGTAAGTGATATGTATCACCTACTAACAATACTTTACACTAGTTACCTTCCAATAGGGACCGTCACTTACAAGCGAGTGCCCCCGATTGACACAATTCCACTGCTTTTATAGTTATTGTCCACCTAAATCTACCCTCTTTTACACGAGTACGCTAACAATATATATTTTCTACACTTAAATTATTAATCTGCGGTCTGGAATGTTAAATTTCGGCAACTACAAGAGTTTTTACCCTATAGTAGGGATTCAGAGTGAATTAAGACACGTCGTTTTTCAGTGGCAATATTAACCGCTACGCTTTGTTCTTGATTCTATCAGAATATACCCCAATACTACTCCGAGAAGGGATGGAAACCATAGTCATCGCCTTTCTCACTGCGCCACGATGGCCTTAACTTTACAAATTTCTAAATAAAATTTTACAATATACATATTTATTTTAGAATCGCATAAGAGCATACATAGTCAATTTGCTATATATTGGCTCACGTATACTATGAATACTCCAATTAATCGACGTACTATAACTAACTGACAGTATAGTGTTATTATAGTGTTATCTAAAGCGAACTCGACTTGCCACGGAAATAACATTTAATATTCAATTTTACTTTAACAATTAAAATAATATTGAAATGTTTGTCTGTGATTTTGAAATAATTGTGTTTTTTAAGTGCATATATTCATGATTCTAAATTACAAATAAATTACAGCTTCACGCTGTATCCCGCAGACAGCAGGGTAGGCAAAGGGTTAACCTGGTGTTGAGACACTCCGTTTACCATTTTCCGCTAAATTCTGGAGGCATTGCGTGCTGAGTGGCGGAACTCAACGCCGCGCTTTGTCTCGACTCCACAGTGTAGAAATGGAAATGCCTTATTGGAACTTCTGCTGACTTCACATCCGGAACAGTACCAGGTTGTCGACGCCACTTTGGGGTCTTCAGACCACTGCCTGGTACAAAGTGTCGTGCCCATTAATCGCGGCAGTTGCAGAACACCCGCAACTCGTCGCGTCTGGCACTACTTGTTGAGGCATCCCTCGAGAATGTCTCCTCATAGGAGAAACCGTCTCAATATCTGTCGTATCGTCAGTCTTTCAAAACACCCCACTTATAGCCGCGCCCAGTAACAGCATACATATGTTATATAAAAGCTGTAGCCATTAATAAGAATAAGATAATTACTCCTACTAATCAAGTTAATTTTAAATTAAAGGATTCTAATAAATTCCTCGTCCAATGTGTAAATAAATACAAATAAAAAAAAGATGCTCCATTAGCGTGCAATATACGAATTAATCATCTATACATATTAACATTTCGGCAAATGTTATTTACTGTATAAAAAGAAATATCAATATTTGCTGAATAATATATATTTACAAATAATCCAGCAATAATAAATATTTTATTTCCATGTCCAACAGCTTAACCTATTTTACTAAGCCTTTTATTGGAAGATTGGAAGACAGAGGAGGTTGTGAGAAACATATAGGTTACTTTCATTTCGTTTCACGTGACTACCTACCGTTCAGATAGATAGGGACTATAGTTTTACCAGAGAAATCATAAAATTCACAAGACGCTAATTCTAACGTATAAGAGTATAACTTTACTAAAATAATATCCAAAGGTGCCCAGGATACCTAGACCTATGTCTTTTATCTAAAAATTTTGACTTAAACTGAAATTTTGAGGATTATTAGTCTAATATGTAGTTAAGACAGTGTACTTACTAACTATAAATTGGGGCCCTATCGGGATGGCACCAACTAAAGGTACATCTCTGTCTAGGAGGACGATTGAGCAATCAGATTGGTCTGGTTGTTTATAAGGGGTTTTGAAATACTTGATAGTATAACTTACTTTGCCCTAATTTTAAACAACCTTTAGGGCCTCTGACAGGAGTAAATGCCCACGTAAAGGGTCTACCAATAATAAATATATAAATTTTACGTTGTTCTTAAAAATAATTGAATATGAACGTTTCTACTTTGAAGTAGGTAAACTTGTACCTTTAGTTGGCGCTACGTAGATAGTGTGGTTAGATAAAAAGCAATATTCAGTTATATTAGTATGAGAGTGTAGGTAATTCTTTATCAATCCTATAGAATAGCAATAGAATCATTTGTTACAACAACTAAGTAATAGCATTTGATAAAAAAAAAAATATGTCAATGTATACGGAACAATATTTGAAAAAAGTGCAAATGTATCTTTGTTGCACCATATGAGAGATATGTTAAAGTACATCAATTTTTTTTTTAAACATTTTTAAAGTGTTATTCCTCACTTAGGAAAGAAAAATACTTATTTAGAACCGACCCGACCCGGCCGAACCGACCGACCAGGCGCTCTGACCACTTAGCCATGCGTTCATCATGGCTAAGTGGTCAGAGCGCCTGGTCGGTTTCCAGGAGGCTCGGGTTCGAGTACCGCTGCGTTCATATTTTTATACGTTTTCTAAATAAGTATACATCAAAAATGCTACGTGGCCGTCGTGACACAGTGGCACAGCAACTGACTGGTTTTGCAACGGTTGTGCATTCGACCAACTTGGGGGAATTAATTATTAGGTTCCCTCGGCCTACCCGTTATGTTCGGAATACAGAGTGATAGATAAAAACAAAGAATTTTATATAATAAGCTTTACAATTCAAAGTTTCATATAGGTAACTACAAACAATATGTGGAACATTCATTTTGTTCGAATGAAGCTAACGTTCGTTCGAAAGCATAACTAAAATGCTTTAGACGTTGTACGAGGCTTTTCATTTAGATTCTGTAATATGAAATATTTTTGCATTCACTTGTGGAAACACATTAGTTTTAATGAGTTTTTGAAATTATTTTTTATATATGTTATCTTATACGCTACATTTTTTTATTAAAAAAAATATTATGTAGAGGACTCGATCTAAGTGGACGTGAATTCAAATCTACTCATACGAAAAAATATTTTTTTAGCAGGATAAATAGCGGCAGGCACCAATGTTAATACACTCCGTTTCCCATTTTTTGAGATATTGCGTGTTGAGTGGCGGAACTCAACGTCGCACTTTGACTTGTTAACAAAGCAATAAAATGTCATTCCTCCGACTGAAAATTAGACTCACGACGGTCGCCTTTTTATTCAGATACGATGCCGCTGAACCACGACGGTCTCATACGACCAAATTCCATATGCAAGTGTTTAAAGTATATTATTTATACAAAAAAATACAAAATTCTGCTATATTAACTTAATTGTAATTTTTTTATAGATTTCGCTGCAAGCTGATGCGAGAGTGCAGTACCCGTGATGTCTCTCCAAAGCAGTTCCTTATAGCAAGGAAAAACCGCCCACCATACATTATCCCATCCCAACCATCGCTTAAAAGTAAGTTTTTTTTTAATTATTAAGAATATTTCGTTACATTATGTATATTATAAAATATATTTGTTAGAATATTTCGAAAGTAGCGAAAAAGTGCCTAATAAAGAAAGGCTGCCGTGTAAATTTACCACCAGTTCACTAAAGTTACTGCTCCAGACCTGAGAAGAAATGGAGAAGAAACTCAGCGGAACTTTTTTAAAATTAATAACATACTACTAATACATATTTAATTATGACATTGATACCTTTGAAATAGACTGGAGCGAGCATTTCATTCCCAAGGCGTGTTATCATTTATATAATCATTAATTTGGTAATAACTTTTAACACACAAAAGTCTTTTCACAACTTTTTAAAATCATGATATAGAAAATACTCTAACGTTTTCTGGGATCCTGTTATAAAATCCATTATCCCAGTAAAGAATTGCGGACTCGATGCAATCGAGGTACAGGCGCGCTAAGTTTACTACCTATTTCATTGTATTAAAATTATTTACATCCCTGATTTTGGTAAAATGATTAATATTTTTCTTAACAACCATACCATATTCAAAAACATATTGCAAGTCGTGGCCCAGCGGCACGAAGTGTCACTGTGAAACCGACTGGTTGTGGGTTGTGGGTCGATCCCCACTCGTGGAGATGAAATATTTACTTAAATTCATGTTTCCATTTCTTCGCTCTGGTGTTGAGGCAAAGCGCAGCGTTGAGTTCTGCCACTCAACACGCAATGCCTTCATAATTCGGCAGAAAGTGGGTAACGGAGTGTCTTAACACTAGATTCCCTCTGCCTATCCTGCTGTGTGCGGGATACAGCTGATTTTTTTTAATATACCTATTAATTTCTTTAAACTTTTGCCTTAAGGTATGTATATAGGCTAAGTTATAGATATAGTCTAAGTAATTATATAAGTTATAGATTAAATTATAGACTGAGTTATAAATTTTTGTAACTTTGTAAAGTTACAAAAATAGATGTCCATCGGAATCGATGTCGAAATGTCGATTAATTATGCCCTACTTGTCATAACCTAAACTACTAGGTCATATGGAGACCGCGGGTGTGGTCCAAACAGCATCCATTGCTCTGAATATCATTTGAATATCGCGTAATCAAAACTTATAAAGTATTATAGGTATTATAGAGTATTATAGATCAAGACTAAATTTGTCAAGAATTAAGACAAATAAGGAAAGATTCGTGTCAAGTCACTTCTTTTTTCTTTCGTCGAGTTATTGCTTCCCAAATGGAGGAACCCAACGCCGTGGTTTAAGATCAAAAAGTTTATGCAAGCATTCCCCGGGTAAAGATTGAATCCATAACCAGCGCGTGTAAACCAAGACACTGACCCACAGCGTAGCACCGGCTCCACTTTACCTCCATGTAGGTATATCAATAGAGACAGACTAATATACGTATTCATAGATTAAAACAATAGGCATTGATTTCAACGTATTGTATACGGCAATTATACTGCCATTAAATTGCCTGTGCCATATGCAGCTCGCTCTATATACCTAGTTGTAAAGGAATACCATGTATACAAAGGTGAGTTGTTACAATCAATTAATCTTAAAAAGAAAGATAGTTTACAGCAAAATGGAGTGTTAAACTGTAAATAACAGTCGTGGGTTCTGTGACAACTACAAAAAGGGTAGCGCCTGGTCGGTTTCCAGGAGACGCGGGTTCGAGTCCCGCTACGTTCAAATGTTTGTACGTTTTCTTAAAAGATTTTTTTTCCTAAGTGTGGAATAATACTTTAAAAAAATGTTACAAAAAGTATTACGAATTCCGATCGATTTATTTTTTACCGTTATGAGGCCAGTCGTTGCGCAAGGGCACAAAGTGTGAATGAAAACGCGACTGGTTGTGTATACGATCCTCACTCGAGGAAATGAAATATTTATTTTAATTTGTCGAGGCAATGCGCGGCGTTGAGCTCCGCTACTCAACATGTAATGCCTCCAAAATTCGACGGAAAGTGGGGAACGGAGTGTAACACTAGGCCTTTGCCTACTCTGTTGTATGCGGAATACAGTGTGAAGCGTGACTTAATATTTATTTTTATCGTATCTGCACTATGCAATTATGTAAAACAATTTGCACTTACTGATCACTTATCAGACGGACATTCTTAAATATTTGATCAATCGAATTTCGATTAATATAGTTTGACATTGACACTATTTTGTTCCACCACTTCTGGTGAGTGAAAGTAAGAGACAGAAATAAAGCAGAAATCGAGATTATAAGCAAATGTATTTGAAATATTACATGTTATTGAACAAGCTTGTAGTTCGTAATGTTCAACTAATATAATTAATTTTGAAGTAAATTACGTTACAGGGTAAAATCGGGATAGATGCCCGACGATAAATCAAAAAAAGCAATTGATAATAAAAAATATATAATAACATTAAGTGTAAATTATACGATGAAAATGGTTTTAAAATGATAGGACTAAAGTTTGTTATATAAAAATTTTGTAATATATTAAAAATTTGGTAATTAAACATTTTGATCATTTTTTTGTTTTTATGTGTATATTTTTTACATATAACAGAATAGGCATTTTACTTTCTGTTTGAATTTGAGACATTAAATGATGATTGGCGGCGGTGCTCAATGACGCAGTTTGTCTTGCCAGAGTGAAGAAGTGAGAATAATTAATGCCCCCGAGCGGGTACCAAACCCACTACAATCGCAGTCAGACGCTGTCCCACAATAGCCTCGATGACCTACAGTAATTATTAAAATTAACCTCACAAATTAAATTTAAATTGTTCATAAAATACATTATAATATAACTATGTAGTTTTTGTAACTAGTGCTATTATAGAAAATAATTAAAACGAAATAATTACCTAATATATAATTAATGAACCAATTGATGGCTTTAAATTAATAAATTTTACTATGAAAATGAGGCTGTCGTAGCGCAGCGCAAGACCACAAGCATGGAATTGTAAACGCGACGGTTGTGTGTTTGATTCCCTCTCAGGGGAAATGAAATATTTAATATTTTAATTTTCTCGCACCGATGACGACGAAAAGCGCGGCGTTGAGTTCCGTCACTTAATTCACGATGCCTCAAAAATTCGGTGAAAAATGAGGAACGGGAGTGTATTAATAGGAACGTATCCCTTCTACCTGCCTGTTGTGTTTGGGTTACAGCATAAAAGTGGAAAAAAAATAAGACGGGCATAATACAGTGGGTAAATGATTGTGGATTCGATCCTTACTCGGAGCAATCTTAATATAATATAAATTATTTTTAATTCCCCCCTTTGATAAGCAAAGCGCGGCGTTGAGTTCCGTACGCAATATCTTGTAAATCGAGCGGAGAATGGTACCTTTTGCCTTCACTGCTATACGGCAAAGTATGAAGCACCTATTTCAGAAACGAAAATATTTTAAGAATTTTATATACCTAGTTAAATTTTCCCTCAAGCCGGAATCGAATTGGAAAATTGACAATTGAAATTTACATAAATTTATACTCCATTTAAATCTATTTTTATATATCTAATTATGACTATATAAATTAATGTCGCAATCAGAAAAGTTAATTAACGATTAACTGCTGTTAAATCGGTATGAATACATTTTCATCGATTAAAAGTCGATTATACGCCAATTATTTTGTAAACGGCGGCTAATATTGTAAATAATAATTGATCTCTAAACATATTATTAAGATAAAATGATCACTAATTAAGACTAATTGTAAGCAGGTGTTTGTAGACTAGTCTATTTTTAAATTTAATGTTAAAATATTCAAAATTTATTTTAATGTAGAGGCCAATCGTGGCGCAGCGGCAGGAGGTGTGACTGTAAAACCGACTGGTTGTGGGTTCGTTCCCCACTCGAGGAGATGAAATATTTACTTAAATTTATATTTCCATTTCCTCGCTCTGGTATCGAGGTTAAGCGTGGCGTTGAGTTCTGCCATTCAACACGCAATGCCTCCAGAATTCGGCAGAAAATGGGGAGCGGAGTGTCTTAACACTAGGTTCCCTCTGCCTACCCTGCTGTGTGCGGGATACAGCGTGAAGCTGATTTATTTATTTTTTTATTTAAAAATTTAAACTGTCATATTTATACACATATATAAATTTTTGATGGATAGTCCAATTACCGAGAAAAGCTTTGCTTTTGCATTAAGTACTTATTTGTTACAATGTACTACTGTACCCAGTACTCAGTTACACCAGGCACTAAGAACGTATCATGTGTCATACAAAACTCTTAGTTATTTTCATTCACCACGAGAGCAAATGTGCAAATTGTAGAATATAATCATTAATCGGCACCTACGGCAGACAGTGCCATAGACAGATATGCTATCAAATCTAAAATTCAAAACCTTTTTATTTAAAATCTTCACAAATTAAACTATTATTATTACCTTAATAAGATCGGAGGTTCGAAGGTTCCCTCTGGCTATATGTAGGATACAGCGTTAACCTAAATAAACTATTATTAACATATCAAGGTAATACTTTTTTTTACCTCCACGCTGTATCCTGCATATAACACTGTAGTCAGAGGAAATTGTGATACGACACTCTATCCCCATCCACAGGCCAACTTTGTAGACATAGGCGGAATTCAACACCGCACTTTATCTTGTAACCATCAAGCGACGAAATAAAAAAAAATAGGTTTCCCAATAGGAATCGAACCCGTCGTGGGTTACGTTTACAATCAAACGGCATTAATAAACAATCAATACAAAAAAATCCATTTACATTGTTTTAATATGGGATATCGATTTACTACCGCGTGACCTTGGGCGGGGAGGCCCCTATCGGCCTTGACTTCCATGCGGCGCGCGCCTCCCCCCGCATAATAACATTCTTACCCCACTCAGCTCACCCCGCACTCACCCCGGCCGTACCAACGCATTCGGTACTATTTTAAAGCTGTGTAATTCTAAGCTTATTTTTGAGCTTTCAATATGTTTTTTGATATATTGGTAGATTTAGAAAATTTTGAGCTTATTTCTATGTAAATGTTGATGTGTTGTAAAGTTTACTCTATGTTGCCGTATTGAGTTATTAGTGAAAGTGTTTCGTAGATACATTATGGACGTGTGATTTGGAGATATGTGAGTAATTTTGTAATTTTATTTTTTTTATAAGATTTTCTATATATTTTTTTGTGTTTTTTGTGGTAAATTTAACATTATTTTCATCATTTTTTTGTTGAAATTGCGTGTGAAAAATGATAGAAGGACTCATTTTGACAGGTTAGCGTCAACATATCGATTGTGTTCCTATTGTTTGAAGAAAGAGACCGACAGGATATAGTGAAATGTGAAAGTGAATAGAAATATTTATATAATATAATATAAAAAAATGTCATTTAATACAGGTAAATGTTAGTAAAGTATAATAATTATGGTTTGATTTAAATCGTAGAATTATATAACGATTTAAAGGAGTGATTCAACATTTTGCGATTCATATGTTATGTTATGTATGTATCAAACGTCATACGTAGATGTTTTTGAATGTTTTTAGTGCTCTGAATAGTTTTTTCTTTAGTAATATACAATTTGGCAGTCTTAATTTATATGAATTTTGAATTGAGGCTATGTTAGATATTTTTTTTAGTTATTTTTATAATTTTATTTGTCAAAATTGAATTTTGTTGATTAATTGATTATTATTGTGTGTTATTTGTAAGATTTATATGGATTTATATTTGCGCACACAGTCATGTGATTCAAAATGGCGTCCTATTGATTTAATTTCTATGTTCAAAATGATATTGTGTATATTGTACCTACTTAATGTATTTTTGACAGGTTTTTTTTTTCTTTTTCTTTTATTTTAAAAGCGAAAGATTATTGTAAACGTGTCCGCAAGCATATGCAAAGCGAATGAACGGTGGTATTTTTTTTATTTAAATCGATTATTCTTTTAAATTTTTGGGAAATAGGTTTTTTAAAATAAAAATCTGATAAGCATGAGTCGGGTTCACCAACTGAGTGTTCCGTACAAAAATTGGAGGTCACAAGCTTTTTCTGAAATTCAAGCTTAGCTTAGCCATCTGATGCCTTACTTGAACTAGCGGCTTTAATATCAAATTTTGCCCCCTTTTACGGCTATTATTTTTTAGGTTTTAACCACAAATGCATAATTCTCAGATTATTTCTTGAACTAGTACTATCTGTAGATTTCACAATTATAGTTGAACCGGAAAGTACCCTATTAATTTTGATTCCCTTTGTAGTGTAAAAATATGCGTTTTTGCAATATAAACAGCCATAGCTTTTTTTAAAGTAAATGTAAAAATATAATTTTTTCAGGAAATCCAGGGGCCATAGATATTTCCAAGCGTTGCTGACATAAATGCTTTTGACAGACCGACAGATTTTATTTTTTTTAAATTACCTACAAAACGGTTCTAGAAGCTTCATCTTTAAATACTTATTTAGAAAACGTATAAAAATTTGACCGCAACGGGACTCGAACCCGCGCCTCTTGGAAACCGACCAGGCACTCTGACCACTAGGCCACACGTTCTCGCCAAGCTACGTCGAAATTTTTATACACTTGTTACAACTTACTTATGTTGTTAGTGTCTCTGTAGGGAGATTTTTATAAATTTCCGCTACCCAAAGATAATTACTAAGAATTATCGTTTGGCAAGAGAGAATACTCTCATTAGTCTACTAATAAACATTTTTTAAAGTGTTATTCCACACTTAGGAAAGATAAATACTTATTTAGAAAACGTATAAAAAATTGAACTTAGCGGGACTCGAACCGGCGCCTCCTGGACCATTATCTTTGGGTAGCGGAAATTTGTAAAAATCTCCCTACAGAGATGCTAACAACATAGATAAGTTGTAACAAGCGTATAAAAGTTTCGACGTAGCTTGGCGAGAACGCATGGCTTAGTGGTCAGAGCGCCTGGTCGGTTTCCAGGAGGCGCGGGTTCGAGTCCCGCTACGTTAAAATTTTTTATATGTTTTTTAAATAAGTATTTATCTTTCCTAAGTGTGGAATAACACTTTAAAAAATGTTTAAAAAAAGCTTTATCTTTTTTTGAACTGTAGGTCTGGATTTTGATATCAATTTCAGATTGATTTATTGATATTAAGTATATCATTATTATTTTAAATACGGACGGGAGTTTGGACAATGTAGGTAAGGATTTAAAGGCACTCCTTAAAACTATACTTGGATCACAAGTAGGCATTGCTCGTAGCTCCTTACAACGCAAAGCATGGAATGTTAACTAGTTTCCTCCCCTTTTTAAATATTTTTTTATTTCTATAAGAGTCGTCGTAGTGCAGTGGCACAAGCGTATATAAGTAAACGCGGCAGCTGGTCCGAATTCCACGCATGGAAGTGAATTATTAGACATTCATTAATGTTTTCATTTTTTTGTAACAAACTAAAGCGCTATGTTGAGTTCCGCCACTCAAAACACAAGCCTTCAAAAAATTGTTTAAAAAAAATAGGGCACGGAATGTCTTAACACTAGGTATCTCATGTCTACTTTACCTTGTGCGATATACAGCGTGAAGCTGATATATTATTTAAAATAAAATAATAAAATTAAAATAATAACAAAAAAAATATAGAAATCTAATACAAATGTTAAATAACATGAACTATATGACAATTTAAGCGCAATGTCGATCACAATGAAGTAACCGACTTCAAAGATTTACATTTATTTGTACTAGGTATCAAGCTCTTATAAGGTTTTACTATTCAATGCTATCTGACATAAATAGTACGTAAATTAATTAAATACTCGTTTATATCATACAAGTTTTCGCCCGCAGCTTTGCCTGAACGTGGACTTTAAGAAGTAAAATGAGAAATATAATTTTCGTATTTTCTTATATTTCGAGAAATCCTCGTTTTGCTTTGTTTTGTCTTTACGAAGTCTAATTAAATTTGTTTTGTATAATTAAATTTGAATTAAAATTTTATACAGAGTGTTTTTGTCATCACCATTTTAAATGAAACCACAGTTTTAACTACTCTATAAAAACCTAATACAATTAAAACAAAAGAGATTTTTTCAATAATGAAGAAGAGATATTTCCAACAAAATAATTAATAAAATTATCATATACAAAGCTATCAAAGCGATAACGCCGCACACGCCTCATTCCCGAAATCGAGTCGTATATAATGACGGCGATTTCGAATTGCGTAAAATAGAACGAGAGATTTCCCTTCCTCGTTCTTGTATGTTATAGAGAATGAAAAGCGGCAGATCGACAACGCTTAGTAGTATTTTTGTAGTAGTATATGTTTACGCTATTGATAACTATTCGTTACTGCGTCACACGAAATACAGGCATGGATAAACATCGTGAAATGAAAAAAAAATCCTTCCTCTAAATTGTTGACTTATTTTGATATTTTTTTTTAAAATATGGGTTTGAAATATTTTACCCTATATGCTGCTCTCGTAAATGGAGCGCAGACGCTTCCATCCTGTATAATTAAATTTGAATTGTTGATTAACTCCATTTCCCACTTCTTTTTTGCCTCACGCTCTATCCCGTACATAGCAGGGAAGGCAGAGGGAACCTTGGAACCTAGTATTAATTTCATTGTGTTAGGAGTTGTTCTCCCTTCCTTCCCCAATTTTCAAGACATTGTGTTTTGAGTGGCGCAATTAAACGTAGCGTTTTGTCTTATTACGAGAGTGTGGAAATAAAAAAAAATCCTCGAAGGGCGAATGGAGCCCATAACCGTCACGCTAAAAGTCAGACGCTCTGCCATTGCGCCACCACGGACTTTTAAATTCTATTATTCTATTAATATTATTACTATATTAATTACATTATATATTTTATATGATATTTGTGTTCTAACAATAGTTTTATTTAAAATAAAATAACTTAAATATAGGACAGTGTTTAATATTGATATAAAAGTGAAATAAAATGGTACTACGTATGTCTGTAGATGCAATGGTAGTGTATTCGATTCTAACTCGGGAGAATTAGTTATTTTATTTCCACGTTTTATTAGAGTTGGCATTGATATAAGCCAGTTAACACGCAGTATTTCGAGTTTAAATGGAAAGCGGAGATTGGAGTGTCTCAATAATAAGTTATCCCTACCTACACTGATATATACGTGAAGATGAAAAATTTATAAGGATTTTTTTTTAATTTCACGCTGTATCCCGCATGGAGCAGGATAGGTAGAGGGAGCCTAGTGCTAAGACACTCCGCTCCCCACTTTCCCCCCAATTCTGAAAACACTAATGAAAATATTAAATATCTAATTTCCTCGAGTGGGTATCGAACTCACAACCTGTAGTGCTAACAGTCACACGCTCCTTCACTTCCTGCACCACACAGACGACTCGTAACTTATATATAGAAATTTATAAGTTTTCTTAAATAATTTAATACTTATATCTATTTAAATGACATTTTGATATATCGTTCTACGGAATTAATTAATATCCAATAATTATATAATAAGCTTCAGTCTATCTGGAGTGTTAACTAAATCCAGATAGTTAATTACTTTGAGCTATTCGTGTATACGAATATATTATAAACTTTGTTACTGCTCCGCAATTCTATAAAAAGTACGTCGAATAACTTTAAACGAGAATCTTTGAGAAAATTTGGAGAATGTATTATTTCATTTTCTTGCTCGAGTATTAAGGCTAAAGTGTGGCGTAGAGATTCGCTAATTAACACATAATGTCTCGAAAATGCAGAAAATGAGGAAAGCAGTATCTTAACACTAGGTTCTTTGTACCTATCCTGCTATATGTGTGCTATAGCGTGAAGCTCAAAAGAAATGTGAGGATAAATCAGTGATAAGTACAGACAGATAACAGTATTAAGATTCTCCTATTTTGAGATCTAGCATTTTCGTCCTTATTTTCCTATAATTTCAACATTTTAACATCACTTTAAACATTTTTAAAGTGTTAAGCCCGGCTTTCATCGCAGTCCGTCTAACCATTACCCGCTTCTTTCTCTTTCCTTTCCTTTAAATAAAATAAGCTTACATCGCAACCAACAAAGAGTTTTATATTTTGGCACTCTGCTCTGTGAGTTCAACGTAGTCATTAATGGGTGGAAACCGGGCATTAATCGGGCTCTGCATACAATGTCTTGAAAATAAGATGGATACTGAGGAACGGAGTGTCTTAACACTAGATTCCTGCTTACCCTGCTATGGGGCAAAAGCGTGAAGCTAAAGTATTCTTAATGGGTACGGAATGTCTAAGTACAAGGTTCCCAGGTTCCCTCCGCCATGTACAGATGTGACACAGCGTGAAGCTAACAAAAATTACAATTTTTTAACCATACCAAGAAGAACGTCACAAACACCTCTAACTAACACATCCGCATACATTTGGCGGCGGTTTCGGATCAATACTTTGGCAAGCGTCACCGCACTTAGCGCTCTCAATCTACTGAAACCGTCCCATTTTACTCACTGTAACTGAGTTACGTAAATTTTACTGCAGTAAATATAACCTAAAACTATTAAGGTTTTTTTCATTTTGTACTTTAAAATGTATTAGTTATTTTTTTAAGTTACTGAGCTTATGTTACATTTTAAACACATTATAAAACTGGAGAAGTCGTTTGGTGGAATGCGTCAATTTTACGAACTTCGAATTGAAACTCTCTTTTTCTGTTGAATAGTATATTTACCGATGAAGGCTAAAAAGCTATAAGCTATATCACATTAAACATTTAATATAGTCCATTACTATCATTGCTATCACGCAGGTGAAGTCACAGGTGAAATTAAAGTAAAGTCTTATGTACAATTGCAAAAAACTATCTTAACCTATAGCAGCGCGGGCTCTTTTATAACGATAGCGGTTGTGCACAATCTAAAAGACTACTTGGATATTTAAGGGATATTAATTATGAGATAATTATAGTATTAAAGTTATTTTTTTAAATAATATCTGGAATATCTGGAAAATATTTAATAAAGTAAAAATATTTTAATTCAAGTAATTAGCTTTATAGTTTTATTTTATTCGGACTTTAGCTGAAGTTTTTAGCAAATCTCCAGGTCTACAATTACTTGGAATACAGAATAATTGCTCTATCAACACAATCAAAAATTATGAGAATTCATCTTTGTTTTCCAATTCATAAAAAAATTCGTAAAACGTAATCAAAACCTACAGTGTTTCCATTTGACCTAGAATTATAAAATTTGACAAGAAATGATAACTTTTAGTACAAATAAAGTTAAAACCGGGTATACAGCTCGTTTTGTTTATAGTGAACTACAAAGAGGCTACTTTGTTTAAGGCAATAATATTAGCAACTATAAACAAAAATAATAAGGCGCGGTCGATTCGACGTCGCGCGCCATACAGAAGGTAAAAGAACCCTGACATCGTAATATATATCATATTATCAGTTCCACGCTGTATACCGCATACATCAGGGCAGAGGGAACCTAGTGTTAAGACACTCCGTTCCCCACCTTTTGTCGAATTCTTTAGGCATTGCGTGTTGAGTGGCAGAACACAACGCCGCGTTTTGCCTCGACACCAGAGAGAAGAAATGGAAATATAAATTTAAGTAAATATTGCATCTCCTCGAGTGGGGATCGAACCCACAACCAGTCGGTTTTACAGTCACACTTTGTGCCACTGCGCCGCGACTAGCCTCTATATAATATATATCTTAAACAATATACAAATAAATAACATTTTAAATCGACTATTCAATATATAAATACTGATACCTACATAGTATACCGCGGTGACCTTTACTAGTGATTTCCGATGAACTCCATAAGGGTTAAAGTTCAAAGCCATACCGTACACAGATCCATATTCTATATGTATTTACTCCTATCAAACGTGTAACTTTCACTTTTAACCAATATACACGAAGTACATTTCCGATCGTAAATCAAAGGAATAAGGCTGAAATTGAACAACAGGTTACTAATAATATGGTATTTTCAAAATACAGGCCGTTATGACGTAGTTGGACAGTCTAACTGTAAATGCGATGATTGTGAGTTCGATTCCCACTCGGGGAATTAGATTACGCGGCGTTGAGTTCAGCCATTCAACACAAAAAATCAAAATTCGAAAATTCGTCTGAAAGTCGGGAACGGAGTGTTTTAACATTAACATTAACTATTTCTCGACTTCTATTTCTAATGTCATCATTAAACTAGACTTGAAGAGAAAAGGGAGTAGGTGGAGGAATGAGAGTCGTGAGTTGGGGATCCAGGGCCGTGTGCTCGTATGTTCAAGGACAAGAGAGAACAGAGCACCCTCTGAGTTAAGGCCTCTCTCTCATGTCTGAATATCATCACTTTGGTGAAAAGCTTATTTGTGGCTATATTGTCTTAACCACCAAAGATATAGTATTTATATAGTTTTAGTTATATTTATTGAGGTTTGCTAATCGCGGCGAATACACGGTATATTTTCACTCATAGGTCCGACTTCACAACAATCATTATTAAAACGTATCTATATATATAAAAGGACATGTACCTGACTGACTGAGGTAAGATGCACGCACAACCGTAACTGCTGATGATAGAAATGTGAAATTTGGACAGATGTTAATTTTCATAATTTGGACATCCACTAAGAAAACAAAAAATACAATGCTAAAATATAAAAATTAAAAAAGATATTTAATTTAGTTATATATTGTTTTTAATAATGTATCAGGTCATTCAAAAAAAGCTCTTCCTAACTAATGACGTCATATGATGGCAAATAGCGTTTATGACATTTCAAATAAAAAAAAATAAAGGAATACTGTGTTCTTACTCGTATTGATATTTTATCCAGCATGTAGCAGGGTAGGCAGAGGGAACCTATTGCTAAGACACTTCGCTCCCTACTTTCCGCCGAATTCTGGAGGCAATGTGTGTTTAGTGGTGAAACTCAACGCCGCGCTTTGTCTCGAGACCAGAGCGAAAAAATTCAAAAGTTAAATATTTAATTTCCTCAAATGAAAAACAAACCCACAACCTATCGTGCTTACAGTCAGATGCCCCTGAGCCTGATAAAAAATTAAAATAAATCCGCTGCACGCTGTATCCCGTCATCAGCAGGGTAGGCAAAGGGAACTTAGTAAGACATTCCATTCCCCACTGTCCGCCTATTAATTTAATCTATGAAATTATGTATGAGTTAAGTAAAAGATTTTCTAGACTAGACTAGAGTTTTTTCCTGATGAGTTTTGGGAAAAACTCACTTTTATCATGAGAAGGAGAAAAATATAAAATATTTTATATGATAAATATTTTGTCGTCCTTTACTTTTATTTCACAGGTAAACCTTGATCTAGAGCGGGAAGTAAATAACTTTAAATTTGAAGTTTCCTTCCTTCCGAAGTTCCTCTCCTTTCCTTCCTTTTCGAAGTTGCTGCATAATATAATAAAGTAACTCGTTTAATATTCATACTGCCTTCTATTTAAATGCCATAGAAGATGCCTTCTGGAATTAAATCATTTTTTGTATGTAATAAAGCCTTATAAAATTGCGTATCGAAAAATAGGTGCTGCATTCATCTTCAATTCAGTTATTTACTGAATTTGGTTAAATTAATTGTAGCGTGGTTTCCGCTATTTAACATAACAATAGTGTCTCTTAAGGAACTAGAGTAGAAAATGGAGTGATGTATCACTTAATTTTCTGTTTCTAAATAAAAAAAACAGTTACGTGCGAGTCAGAATCGCTTACGAAGGGTTCCATCTCAATTTTATGATCAACAGGAACTTAAATCAAACATTATAAGTCATTATGTACGAAATCGACTACAAATATATACGAAGTATGTTGTATGACGATTGTTGTTGTTTTTTTTTTTCTTAGAAACTAGGCACCCATATAGATCTCCCATATTTTGTCGTTGAACTTAACATTTAACTTGGAACTACTGGTTCAAAATGTTATTTTTAGTGTTGAACAGTATATTTATCGTGTTCATTCTCATTTACTCATATTTTTTTTTATATTTACGGTTTATACCTAGCGGAGTAACAAGAGAGAATATTTATTCGTATTCATTGATATTTTATTCTTCTTTTCTTAATTTTTAGATATATCTATAAATTTTGGGTGTACAGTGTAGTGCGTTTAAACAAAAATATTACTATTAAATTTATCTGTTTAATTTACATACAACTCCTAACTGAAAACACATCGTCAATTTCTTGGAAAATAAATTATTTTTATGATAAATTGCGGCGTTGAGTTCCCTCCATTGAACACGCATTATTTATTTATTTTTTAGCTTCACGCTGTATCCCGTATCAGTGTAGGTAGAGCAAACTTTTTCAGGTTCTGACTACAACCAGTTTTAAGATGCTACCTAGTTTTAAGATACTCCGTTCCTATTTTTCTCCACTTTCCGTCGAATTCTAAAGGCATTGCGTGTTCAGTGGCGGAATTCAACACCGCGCTATGCCTTATTACCAGAACCCAGCATCTATCGCCTTTACGGGCGCACGCTTATAGACGTGTCCAGTTTATAATTAAAAGTAATAATAATTTTAAATAAATTTCCTTGTCTAAGGTACAAACGAGCCCTGAAGAAATGGACGCTTTCACCTTCTTTGTCAAGCCCTGTGAATAATAATACAGGTAAGAAATTTTGTGCATTATATTAAATAGTATAAGTATACCCTCATGTGCCAATTGAACCCACAACCATCGAGCTTACAGTCAGAACCAGAAAAAAAGAAATTTCATAAATGACTAAAACTAATGTCGGAATAGAAGCTTATGATATTAATTTTTAAGCACCTTCCAAGTGGGGTCAAGCTAGCTATCTAGGCCGTAGACAAGGTTGATCAAATTACAAATACTTTTATATACATATATAACCGATAATACAATCGTGTCAAGGCCATTCTTGATCTCATATAGCTCAGTTGTCAATAGTATTTTACCTCCAAATTGTTGTACTGGGGTCAAATAATGTCATTTTAGAGACGATCGTGACCTGAAGCCCTGCAGGCATTCGGAGTAAATATTTTAATATTTTCATATCCTCCCACTGGTGACGAGGCAAATCGCGGCGTTAGGTACCACCACTCTTTACGCAGTACGCTCAAGAATTCAGCGGAAAGTGGAGAACTTATTTCATAACGTATAGAAAATTTATAGTCATTATTTATATATTCACGCTGCATTTCGCATATAGCAACTAACATCTGTCTACCTAGATAAAAGAAACATAGTGTTAAAACACTCCATTCTCCATTTACTGGCCAATTTTCGAGACATTGCGCGTTGAGTGGTGATACTAAACGCCGCGCTTTACCTTGGTACCAGAGCGAGGAAATTTTCTGTCAAATTGACAAATTCCTTTCTTTTTAAAGTCGGTTTAAAATAGCATATCAAGAATAATATACTGGTAGTGGTTGTAATATATATATTTTATTTGCTGAAGGGTTTTCCTTCATAGGTGAGTCCGACTCGCTCCTGGTCGGTTTTTATTAATTAATATAAGCTTCACGCTGTATATATATAAATTATTTGTTTATTTAAATACTCTAGCGTATTCTCATTCTTTGTATGAAATTAGAAATTATGTCATTCAAACAGAAAAAACAGTAATTCTACATATTACAGTACATATTTTATTTTATTCGCTGTACTAAATGTACCGATATTCACATTTAGGTCGAAACATAGCTGATAAAAGTGGAGTAACCTATATATGCATTATCTTTAAAGTCATAATGTAGAACATATGTAAAAGAGATGTCTATTGAATAAGGTAAAAGTGGGAGATACCATACACTCGCTCTCTCAGTTTGTGGGAAACCAATGACTACATCGCTCATACAAGCGTGTCGGCGTTTAATACCGTTTTTTTCTAAGTGTGTAAAAATACTTTGTTAAAAATAGTGCTATGTTAGTATGGTTTCTGTGATTGTAACAAAAAAGGAGACGCACAAATGAACAATTGAACTGACGAACAGACATATAAAAATGTTTTAATGCAACTCTTTTCTACTCTCTTATTATCTTCAATAACGATTATTTGCAAAATGCTTTCCACGCGGATTCTCATAATAAAGGTTAATATATAAAAAGTGTAGGCACTTCGTAGTAAAAGTAAAACTTTACGATTATTTGTTCCAGAATCGCCATGCCAGCGAGAGTGCTGAGCGGGCGCGCGGGCGCGGAGGTGAGCGTGGCCGACAGTCCCCTGGCCACCTTCGAGACACTCACGCAGGCGGCCGTCATCGCTGTCATGGGAGTCGCCATTGTCGTCTCCAATCTGTTAATTATTGCTGCTTTCCTGAATTTTAAAGGTATTTGGCTACTTTTTTTTAGATTCCGCACATATAAGGGTAAACATAGGAAACCTATTGTAAAGTCAAACACTTTGTTCATTATTTTCGATTTCTGGAGTATCTTCTTTTTCTCTATTCTTTGAAAAATATTGAATATTTCATTTCCTCGAGTGGGAATCGAACCCATAACCTATTGCGTTTACACCTTAGTCGCACACTAGTGCCTTACGCCACGACCTCTAAACAATAATTATTAACTTAATAGGTCATTAAGTTAATAATTGTTTAGTTTTGGTGTTCAGACTTAAAATAGTTAAGAAAACATCTTTATTCAACTCGCCAATATACTATAATATATCTTGAAAGCTCTGCGTTGCTACTCTGTGCACCAGAGTGTCTCAATACTAGTCTCCCTCTGCCTATCCTGCTATATGCGGGATACGGCATTCCCAACCAACGACCAACAAACGTCTCTTTTACAATCAATAATATTTACACTATTTAATAAAAATATATTATCAACAGGTTTATCCAACGAAGTGATCAATTACTACCTGCTCTCCCTCGCCGTTGCGGACCTCCTTTGCGGACTGTTCGTTGTTCCCCTATCCGTTTACCCCGCTATAACCGGGCGATGGATGTTTGGTGACCTAATGTGTAGACTAGCAGGCTACGTCGAGGTCACCCTGTGGTCCGTCTCCGTCTACACTTTCATGTGGATCTCAGTAGACCGGTACCTAGCCGTTCGGAAACCTCTCCGTTATGAGACGGTTAGTGCGACGGTAGATATCAATTTTTTATTACTTCCTCCTATCTTCCACAAAACGGGCGCTCTGGTTCTACTGACGTGAAGAGCTTGTTCAGGGCGGTAGCATCAGGTCTCCATCAAGTTAACTCAATCTAACGCTTTGTAGTTTAACTCTTGACTTTTAACTCATTTCTAATGGACTCTTTAACTTATTTTCTCATCTAAAGCTGTTTCAGTTTTATCTTATTATCTTTGACTTTGAAGTTTATTTGCCAAAGCTTTCTATGCAGTTCTTATTCAATGCTCTCTTTCGCATTAAAATTAAAAAGTTTGTAATAATGATCTTATTTTCTCATATGAATATAATATATAATGATATACGAGTATGACTAAATAATATCATTCACTTGGGAACGAACTTTTGAGGACTAAATTGAATTTGGAAAAATTGGCAAATTTTTATCTTAAATTTAATTTTTTTTAAAACAAATTGATGGAGAAATCGGATGTCTGTGTCATGAACATTTATTGCATGTACCCTAAAACCGTACTTTATATTTTTCCTTATTTAGCCTTGCATGTAAACGATATTTTATATGGAACATAAGAATATCTATATTAGAATTAGTCTGATTTTATGATATGGTCATCTAGAGCCAGAATGTCATATATGAGCACTTCTTGCACTTTTATATGTCCCTTTAGCTTTAAATAACAAATACTGAGTAGATAGGTAGTTACACAAAAATATATCTTAAGAACTATACTCTAACTCACATTAAAAGACAGGGTGTTTTTTGTGACAAAACCACCTTTATCATAGATATAAGTGAAAATTGAATCCATAATCATTACGTTCAGTTTAACATTTAATATTTTAGTTAGTTATTTATATTAGGTTTCATACAGCTTTAAAAGAGTATATATATAAATAAATTTCATCAAATATTACGTTGTCCAACATCTGTGTATTTATTCAAATGGAGGCTATTTTACTAAAATTGTTTAAATTATAATTAAATTGGTTGTTCAGCCCTATCTATATTAAGTATGGTGGATTTAAATATCTGAATGAGAATGGTTATGACCTGCCTATTAACCCACTTGTCAGTTCAAGCCTATATTTGGATGCATCCAGGTCAACTGGTTTTAGTCGATGTATTCAAGTTGAAAACAATAGGATGCTCTATTAAGAGATCTCTTATATTAATTACTTTCCAATCAATAAATTATAAACATTTTGAATTAATGAATCGATTTAACTTTAAAATTGATTTATTAAATTATTCTATTCATTTTCCTAGTTCCTGACAACCCTACATTTATTATATGTGGAATCACAATCAGAATTAAATATTTACTTCTGCTTGCAAAATGCCTATTTGTTTTACCAATTTACGTATATTCGATTAAATATTGAGTGTAGTATCGAGAATGACGCCTCCCAATTTCATTTTAGCACTTTATTATATAGAAAATATATTGTAACTAAAATGGATTTACATTTTAAACGGTTATATAGGTCCAAACTCGTACTAGAAGTCAATGCTGGATGGTCTTCACGTGGATTTCTGCCGCCATGCTCTGTTGTCCTCCACTCCTCGGATACAAGAAAGAAGCTAATTTTGACAAGGAATCCTTTATCTGTATGTTAGATTGGGGCACCACATACGCTTATACAGCAACTTTAGGCATCCTCGTCCTAGGACCCAGCGTTATATCAATCGTGTATAACTATTTCTACATATTTTCTATGAAAAGAAAGCTGAACAGTGGAGCGCCGATACACGATAAAGAATACGCGACGGCATTAGCAGAAAATCTAGCTAACCCCAGCCATTGGATGAGTTTTGTACTGGTCACGGCGTTTTGGCTCAGTTGGGCTCCTTACGCCGGGGTCAGGCTTTACGAATATTTTACAGATCAAGAATTGAAAATCCCAATGCTGCACTTCGGCGTGGTATGGCTTGGTATACTGAATTCCTTCTGGAAGATCGTTATCCTCATATCCTTGAGTCCACAGTTTCGACTGGCGCTACGAATACTGTGTCTCACTGCCTGCTGTCGAACGAAGGGACGTCTACAGGCTGAACTAATCGGTATGGACAACGACGATTGAACTTAAATGTAGTTGCGTTGAAATTATTCTAAAATTTTCCTTATGATTAGATTTAAACAATGTAATATTTAATGTACTATTCAGTGATTTGATTGAGGTCTTCTATGCTCAATAGATTTTCGTGTTATAGTACAACATGTAGTATTTAGACGAGCACGAGCTCTATATGAACTAAATATTAGTAACAAATGTATAACAACAACAATCACTACAAAAGTCATTCCTCTAATTAAGCTAGCAGTGTAGAATATTATATATCGAAATATAATCTATATTATACATATTTATTATTATACAGTTGTTAGATATGTACAGAATTGTTTTTGTTTTTGTGTGCGGTGGGCGTGTAACTTTGTTTACTTTGCACTGATGTGTTATTTAGATAATAACAAACAAACATAGATACTCATACATATAAAAAAAACTGTTTACAATAAATTCTCATATCATTTTTAAAATCAATCTATAAGAGTAGTTTTAGTATAGAATTAAAATGGTATAACTGATAATACTAGAAGTCAGATATAAGTTGCATTTTGTGATATATTAGTCAAATTCACGTCGTAGTGGCTCAGTCGTGTCATACGATGGTTGTGCGTTCAAATCCATATAAAAGGTTATATTTATAATAAATATGTTTTTTTTTTCAAGAAGTCATAGCTTGAAGTATGCAAAATTAATAAAATAATAACATAAATAAGTAACAAGCGTATAAGAATTTCGACGTAGTTTAATAAGAACGTATGATTCAGTGACATAGCATATACTTTCTTCTGGGAGGTGGGACACATCCAGGGTTCCACCCGGTGTTCCATAATCCGATGGCCATGCATAGAGGTTCTAGCGCTTAGACGGTTCCCAGCAGGCGTATGTCCGAATCTTGCTACGTTAAGATTTTTATACGTTTTCTAAAAACATTTAGATATTATTAGAATTAGATATACTTTTGTAACTGAAACACCTTACAGCAATAACTTTTACTTACTGTTGTTAATTCGATATTACGTATATGTATATAAGCGTTGATTGTTTTTATAAGATTAGGTTAATTTAGATTTTTAGTAGAATTAGTTAATATTATTAGTAATTTTTGAATTCTTAAACGCACACTGTTTTTTTTCTTCAAATAGTATTTTTTTATACGGGTGTATTTAATGTAATTTAAAGATTCATCTAAACAAATGTAATGGTAATACGTAAATATCTATACTTTTAAGAATATATAAATATAATAATATGTACAATATACATATCGTTATATTTATATAATTTTTAAATATTGTAATATATTGTATTGTATTATATCAACAAACATTATAGTATTGCACTTAGCCTTATTAATTCTAAATTTAACTTACATTACATTATATACGAGATTACAACCACACTCAAAGACATCAATTATCATCTAGTTGACATTAAAATTTAATGTCTATTAAACGCTAATTAACGTCTTTTTTAATACAAGTTGATATAAACGATCCATTGTAAAACTGAACTTACAAACACATACATACAGGTAATAACAGTGATATAAAAATAGCATCAGCAAAAAAAAAATATAACAAATAATAAGTAAGTAATAGAAATATGTTTTTTTTTTTATTTTTTTTTTTAAGTTCATAAGTGAAACAATGCCATTTGTCTATATGTATGTATGCAACTAAAAAAAATCTTCATTGAAGGAATTTTCGATTAGAGAACCTCCAGCTTAAAAAAAATAACTGTTGACATTCCATTAAATTCTGGATGAAATGACATAACAGTTCTTCTAAGAACAAATCAAAATCACACAGTCAAACAGACAAAAAATCAATATCTTCAATGATATGAACGAATGATATTTCCGTATACCTACCATGAGCAGACAAAAATTACTTACAGTTTTATTAGAACTATAGATTTAATATATATTTTTTTGCTGATGCTATTTTTTGATGTAACGTTTACTCAGTGACAAATGACTATTGTAATTATACATACTTGTATGGATTTGTATGTTCAGTTTAAGACTAAATATTCTCTACACAGAATTATAATCACATTTATTTTCTTTACAACTAACTAGGCTACATTGTAAATTACGAGTAAGGAGTAAATACTAAACAAAATCCGCTCTTCCGTGAAAACATTTAGTTTGTACGGTCCCAATGTAACCGGTCGGTGTCGCTTTTAGCCCTTTGCTTACTTATAACATAGTTACTTTTTACGTTATAATAATTAATGTATACTTTCAGGTTTTAATTTGTATAGAAAAAAAATAGAGTGAAAGTTTAATTTCTTCTCGAAAATTATTTTTTATGACCATCTCGTGTCACCATATTGGTAGACTCGATCTGTTTTAGAAGACTCATGTGTTTTTAACTATATCTTTGTATAGTATTGTGAATAAATAAGCAAACGCCTAACCTATATATATTTTTGTTATACTAATGGTTTGTCCAAAAATATTATTTTTATTTCATTAATCACTTATTTCAAACAAGATCTTTTTTCGTGTTAAAGTTGAGATAAATAATTTTATTCCAATAATATTTGTTAGTCATAATAAAAACAGGAAAGGACTTCCTACAGTTGTATGAAACCAAACAAATGTCAATGTTTGAATGAACCTACAATACATCACTGTATACGACAGTCAGATAGACACGGCTAATCCAAGAAATTTAGGAAAACCCACAACTTTTTAGTACAATAAATCAAGTTACAAGTTTTATATAATTATATGAAACTATTATGTTTTTATTTTGAAGATAATTCAGACATTTCCGGAATTTTGGAAGGTAGAAAAAATTGTGATAGGACACTCGGTTTTCCCATTTGCCACCAAATAAATAATATGATAGTGGCTAACATAGTGTTATTTCGTAAATCGTACGCGCAACCATCGCAAGTATTCACACTTACACTTGCCATTTTCAACACAACAGCGGTATTATCTATAATCTTTCCTACTTCTTTTTGATTTTGCTATACAAGGTCAGGTCTTGTATTCTTCTGCGCCAAGACCGATTTACCGTATATATATTTATTTAACAAATATTTAAATGTATAACCAAATAATTACCATACTTGCATATGAAGTGTATGATAACTCTATCAACCATTTTCATTCTTTAAGGACTACATTTTTGCTAGAAATACAAGACGATTACGGTGTAAATTAACGGGTGTTTGCTACACTCACTCAGATAATGCATTTCTTTTCTCAGCTTCACGCTGTATTCCGCAGTAGGATAGGAAGAGGGAACCTAGGAACCTAGTGTTACGACATTCCGTTCCTATTAAGACACTTTCTCTCCCCACTTTCCGTTTCTGGAGGCATTCCGTGCCGACGCGGAACATACAATGCATACTTCGTTTTATTTTAATTAATAAATGATAATTAATTCTAAAAAAAGGTGTTAGAAATAGCTGTAGTACTATGAACTGCTAGTGAACTGCTTCGTTGATGTACAATGAATCATTCAACCCGAACATTTTATGACATAAGTGATACATACAATTATTCTTTACTGTTACTAACGGTATTAACTAATCATTCGGATAACCGATAATCATAATCGGAAATATATGAAAATGAGTGTTTCTGATATAATTCATACTCTAAAATGGTGATATTGCCTCGCTCGCGTAGTTCAAATTATATTATAGATCACAACACAAAAAAAAACTATCAAAATCATAACTATTTTTGTAGGTATAATAAGTAAGCTATATTCTTACCTATCGTGATAGTGAAATTTATTTGAGAAATTCGGATAACCACGAATCCTTAACCGATGTTTATTTTGTCTTTGTTATATTATAATTGATTCTCGAGTATTATAACCATAATTGTTAATAATAGTTTACAGATACGTATGTAATGACTGTATATAGTTTTGTTATTTAATTCGATATATTAGTGTTTTTTTTTTGCATTTTTATATTTAGGTGCCCTTCATGAGCTGCTGTAGTTATAATTTAAAAAGTAATTTACTAAATTTAGTTAGTTAACTTACGTTGCTAAGAACATTTAATAATGATTTAATAATGATTATGGGAAATATTAGTTTTATATTAATAATAATAAGTTACTTAACAGAAATAATGATTATGTAAAAAAAAAATTATGAACATCTAAATAACTATATGTATTCAAAACATATTGTAGATTTTACCTACTTCTCAAACATTGTTAAATCTATCGATTAAATTATATAAATTCCATAACTATTTTGAAATTAAATAGAAAAAATATATTATTATAACTACTTAATAATAAAATAATGCCTTCTGAATAACTAATTTTAAATAACTTCAATGATATTCAATAGTCTTTTTTAAACACAATTGTTACAATTAATAGTATTTTGCTAGATTCTAAACTAAGATCGTGTTTCATTACTGTTTCATAATTTTTTGCTGAACTAAGGCATTTCTCATATCGACGGAAAAAAATAAAAGGTTGTATCCGACACATTTAAATTTTGATAAAAATACATTTATAAGTTTCGATAAAAATATATACGTTACATACGTTCATGGTCTTATTGCTTATTCAATAAAAGTTTTTACAGTTTCCTTAATAATTACTTTCCTATAAGTTACAACCCTTTCGTAGATTTTTCAATAAAATAAATAGAGCAGAACCAATGTCGTTTCAAGTAATTTCATTTGTTATTAGTTTAAATTATCTTAATGGTTACTGTCATGTAAAAATAAAGAGCGTTAACAGCGTTTCGTCTATAAAATGTCAAGTAAGTTAACAGAAAATTATCAAACAGGCGTGAAACATTAATCGCATTATGGCTGTCATCAATAACTGCCTTATAAAATATGCTTTTACGTTGAAAAATAGTCTAGAACAGTTTAGCAAGATACAATATATTTACAGTTCGTTATATAAATAGTTCTAATTGATAATATAGTTCTATATATAGAGGGTTGTATTCATATTCAATAGAGATACATTCGTCATCGCTATATTTGATATGCGGCGACAGATATAAAAGTACTTTCGAAATTATATGTAAATAGTAGCTTTGCAATGTAAAAACATTGAAATTATTAGTTAAAGATTATAAATAAATGAACTGTTATTTTTAAGAAAAAAATAATTATTTAACAATCGTTGATAGAAATATCTGACGGCCTTTAAACAACATTAAATCAGTACAAATATATATGTTTGTATTAACTTAATATCACATAAAGGCTAATTTTGAATTGAAATACAAGGTTTTTTTTTCTTTGAACCAAATTCGTCACGACTGACACAACTGACAAAATTAAGAGAGAACTGAAATACTTACGATAATTTAAAATAACTTAATTTAATTTTACATTAAGCTAATTTTGAATTTTAAAGAGAAGATAATGAAATGCCATTAATACTGCCACTGTGTATCACCGCCTGCCGCGTCGCGTACAAAATATTATATAATATGAAATAAAATGTTACGTTTAATTAAAAAAAAAGTATATTATATGAAACTGGTAGTAATTTAGAAGCTTAATTTACAAGCAATAAATTAGAAATTGCATTTTTAGAGTCAATTTAAGTCATAATCATGTTTGTCTTGAATATATATAATATTGCATGTTTAGAATGAAACTTGTCTAACTCAAAATTTTCATATTTTTTTTAGATGAACTCGATGCTTGCTAAATGCAAGATGAATGCAATGAAATTTAAATGTTTATATTGTGTATGTTTTTGCAAATTTAATTATTATTCAAATAAAATTTTCAATATACATAAGAAGTGCAATTTGCTAAAAACAATGCTAAGCTTTTTTCGTGTTTTTCACGCTTAATTTTTTGTAACATAAAATTCTGGAGTGGGCACTAGACCATAATAAGGTGACGGGTATCCCCACTCCCTTTCCTTATTCCTACGCTAATAATGGCGATTTCCCAAAAAATATTATATTTTGAGTTAGACTCCTTCTATTCTAAGCGTTCAATATATCTTGTTGATATTGTTGTAATAAAAGTAGTTTGTATTGTTGAAAATTACTAAAATAATGTTAAAAATAAAATATATTCTAAATTGTTCAGAAATATAGTACACCAAATTTTTGCTAATATTATGCAGAACTGTATATGTATATAGAATTTTAGATTAGCATATTTTAGATTCTAGATTTTCTTCGTATTTATAAGATATGTGAGGTGACATACATTGACAAGTGTTATTTTTCTTTGAATTATAGTTTTTATTTTACATATTATGTTGAGGTTAATCAGGCTTAAATAGAATATTTCAATAGTGGCTGTGAACAACGCAGGCCTTGTGACAAAACTGCACTAGAAAACAGCTTTTCTTATCTGTATCTTACTACAGCTAAAAAGTTTATAGTAAAATTTATTTATTTCTTTTTATTTTCACATACTTAAGACTATTATACAAATAACTAATTACTCAGATTAACCCCAAATATTACTGTTTAATTTATGAAATATAAAAACTATGTTTACAATTACATATAATTTAATACTTAATATTTATTGTAATATTTAAAAAAAACTTACCTTAAGCACACTTTTTTTTAATATTATTTCAGAGTTTTAGATCCTTAACATAGAATTAAATCACAAATTCAACATAATTATATATTCAAAGTAATAATAATAATTATTATATTAATATTTTCATAAAATTTATAAAATTAATGCATTTTCGGTAATTACTATCTACATTTGAATTTAATATTAACATGCCATGTGTTGAAAAAGAAAGCAATTTACTTGTATGTGTGTGTATTTGAGTGTTTGAGTGCGTGTAAAAGTGTGTTAGTAGAGTGTGTCTGAGTGTAGAGTTTTACTCGTATTATGAAATACTATTTTTTTTTTTAATGTATTATAAGCTAGAGACTGATAAAAATATATATTTTATGGCATATTTAAGCAAAAATTTAATAGTATTTATGAATAATCACTATTCAATCAGTAAACTTATTTCGAAATGAAAATATGAATTTTTTTTCATAATGCGAGTAAAATTTTTATTTTTTATTAAATTGATAACAGAATAAATTACAACGATGAATAATATAATAACTAACTTTTTGTTTTACTAATATTAGCAATCAGGTCCTTTTTTTATTAATTTATGAGCATTTATAAAATATAAGTCAAACGTGTGTGCAAAGTGTGACTATTAACGCGACTGGTTATGGGTACGATCCCCACTCGAGGAAATTAAATATTTATTTAAATTTACATTTCCATTTCTTCGCTCTGTCGAGGCAAAGCGCGGAATTGAGTTCCGCCACTCAACACGCCATGTCTCGAAAATGAACGAACGGAACGGAGTGTCTTAATACTAGGTTCCGTTCGCTGCTGTGTGCGGGATACAGCGTGAATCTGATCCTTATTATTATAAAATGTAGTTTTATTTATTTATCATATTTAGCGATAGAGAACGCAACACGTGGTGTGTTAATATTTAAGTCCACCAGTCTACTATTTATTATAAAATTAAACTATTTAAATAATAACTGATTCTCAACTACGTTTTGTCAATAAATACATTTTTGCCTCGTCATGTTGTTTTATTCATACGTAAGCTTGGAGCTGCGACTTCGCCCGCGTGCTTGAATGGAAATAACTAACAGCAGCGGTGCAGCGTAGTATATAAAATTCTTCGATAAATGGCCCACTCCATCCAATTTTTTTTTGTGGCCGTCGTGGCGCAGTGGCGCAAGCGTGCGAATACAAACGCTACGGTTGTGGGTTCAATTTCCACATGGGGAAATGAAATATTTAATATCATCATTTCTTTGCGCCGGTAACGAAGCAAAACGCGGCGTTGAGATCCGCCACTCAACACGCAATTCTTCAAGAAATCGGCGTAAAGTAGGGTGGGGGCCAGAAGTGTCTATATGACGGACCACAAATTGATCTTCTTTTTTTCATTAAAAGGTACAGAACCCTAAAAATTAACAAATAGAAACTAAAACAATTAGTGATTAAGATCTAGGTCTAATATTATAAATTTCTCCCTTGAATTAAGATATTTAGTGAAGTTTTTTTTTTTAGCTTTACTCTGCATCAGGCATTGTAGGGTACGCAGAGGAATTCTAGAGTTCAGACACTACGAAACTTGTTTAGAGTTTGTAGAACTCAACGACACGCTACCTCGTGAGGAAATCGAATTCACAACAATCACGTTTAAAATCAGGCGTTGTGCTAGCTTGAAACATTTCGATTTTTTGAATTTATATACATAAAAACAACATTTATTATATACCCGTTTATATAGCTAATTTCAATGTAGCAATATAATTTGGTTTTCATATTATGTATATTTGCAAAGGAGTCATTTGATTGAGCTTCAATAAACTACGATAACGTAGGATACTATTACGACTTTACGGAATTTCACACACGGTGGCCAATTTTTCAAATAACTTATAAATTTCAAACTAAAAATATTTTGAAATACAATATTTTTCAATATTTTCATTTTTCCGCTCTAGTAATAAGACCAAGTGCGGCGTTGAGTTCAGACACACAACATGCAATGCCTCGAGAATTTGGCTGAAAGTGGAGAGCGCCTTAATATCAGGTAAGCTTACCTAAGGTTCAGTCTACCCGGCTTTTTGGCTGAAGTAAAAAAATGATTTGAAATAACAATTAATACAAAAGAAAATGAAATAAAAACTGCAAATTTTTTATCTCAAAAATCTTAAATAACGTAAATTAATTTCGAACAGAAACGACATCTAGTAGTCAGTACAGGGAAACGATTTCATTTAGAGTAAAATACTTTGGTGAGTTAGTTTAGTTTACATTAACAAGATGGCACTGCTAAATTGGCGTTGAGTCACGAACTACCATTACAATATTTTATTTGAAAGGTTTCGAAAATATAGTGTATATACGTATCGCATGTCAAATTGAAAGTTATTTTAATATTATATTGGTATATATCAAGAATAATACAAATATAAGAAAAAAAAATAACCTATGTTCATCCCAAGATCCTCGAGTATCTTTATATGAAATTTTATCACAATCGGATCAGCTGCTTAACGGTGATTGTAACACAGACAGACAGACAGAGTTACTTATGAAAACTAAAACTTAACTAAACTAGCTTTAGGCTTTATCCCTAGCGGGGTAGTCAGAGAGAACGGAGTGCCAAACGCTATAGCCTCTGCATCCTTCTTTTTCCTCGACCACTGTCATCAACCTCTTCATACTTCGAGGAGATCTATTGCTTTTTACGTGACCTTCCTCCAGTATCTTTAATACTGTGTTTTCTTTTGTCTTTTTTGCCATTGATGAAAGTATCACTAATTCGTTCCACGTGCCCATACCAACTGAACACGTTCTACATTTTCACCGTGATATCCTCGCTAGTATCTGCCATTCTGTGTATATCTTGATTGGCGATTCGATCAGCTAAGCTGACTCCGCTGACTTCTTCTGTAATACCCACCTTTCGCTGCCGTATAACAGCGTCTACATGTGTATGACTGTGAGCGCGACAGTTGTAGGTTCAATGCGCTTGTGGGAATGACGTATTTTCATTTGCTCGCTTTGCATGCATTACACACATGCATTTGCATTAACAAGAAATTAGAGCAATACTTGGGAAAGTGTCTTTACACTAGAGTCTTTTCGCCTACTTTGCTATGTACGGTATACAGAGTGGAGCTATTAAGCTAAATAAAAATGTTTTTTATTAGTATTTATACTTTATTCCGCAAATAGAAGGATAGACAGAGGGAACCTAATATTAAGACACTCCGTTCCTCACTTTCCGCCGAGTTTTCGAGGCGTTATGTGTTGAGTGGCGGCACTCAACCAATAAAAACAATAGCGCCACAACGGCAATCAAGCAATCAATCATCATCATCATCCGATATTTATTGACATATTTTTAGGCATACATTTACCATTTTTTTGTTCACATCTACCTATTTCACTGCCTCGTGCATTTTGTACAAATAATAAATTACATACATATCTGTGGATATTATATATCATTTTAGATTACTAATAATAAGCCCTGCTATTTTATAATTAATATCTTTAAACTTTTTAAATTCTTTAACTCAAGTGAGTTTAAAAATAATTTAAAAGAATTTAAAATATTCGCGCAAAAAAATTACTTAACATTCATTTTAGTGAAGTATAAAAAAGCAATATCGTCCAAATGGACAGAAATATATAAGAGAGTGAAGTATCTTTTCATTCAGTAAGTTTATGTAGATTTTATAAATTGATGACATTGTTTTAAATTAAAGGTAAGTTGTTGTTTACTTACCTTACTTACTAGACACATTGGTGAGACAAAGCATGACGTTCAGTTCAATACACAATAGTGGAGAAAGGAGTGTCTTAACACAACGTTTTCCTATCAATCCTGCTATATGCGTAACTTATAACATTTTTATCTAAATTAAATTTCATGAGGCCGACGGCCGGACGGACTGTAAGCGTGACAATTGTAAGTTCGATTCCCGCTAGGAGGAATGATTATAGTTTTTTTTTCCCCACTTCGGTAGACGAAGCGCGGCTTTAAGTGCCACCACTCAACACGACTGCCGTAAAATTGGGGAAGTAGAGAAGGGAGTGTCTTAACATTACATTCGCCCTGACTATGGGGGAAAAACGAACTGTTTTTTTTTAAATTCATTTGCACAGATATTTTCCAGTCTTTGATGTTTTTTAAATTAATATATATAAATAAATAATATAACCAAGTGGGGTATTAGATCCACAAAGATGGTTGTGAGTTCAATCTTCTGGGACACCACAGACACTATCCTACTACGCCTCGATGTGCTTAGATTCTGATATAGAACTTAAATCCCTAATCAACGAATGTCATTCAGTAAAGTTCATTAGACGCGTCTAGACTATATCAGAGTATGGACTTTAAATTTTCAGGTATTAATTAAAACCGCACTTGCTATCAAATTTAAGAAATTATTTTTTTATTTTATTTCGCAGTAATTATTAATGTTTCATATATTTCAAATTTCCGTCTTAATGAGAACGGAGTGTCTTTACACTAGGTTCCCAGGTTCCCTCTGTTTACCCCGCTATGTGTGGGATACAGTGTTAAGCACAAAAAAGTACTTCCTTTTTATACAATAAAAATGTAATTTATTATTATAAATTATCAATTTAAATTTTACCTCTACAATAAATAGGAAATAAAGAAAAAAAAATAAAACATCATTCAAATATATAATTTTTTGTTTGCAATTATATATTTACTTAATAACTATAGCACAACATCGAAAGAAAGCCGTAACGTATATATCATGTAATACACTTAACACTATTTTATTTCAAAATTCTTAACTTATTTAATGAAAATGTATAAAAACAATACAATTTTGAGGGACTTTGAAACTATAATAAATAATGTATACATATATGTATATAATATTATTAAAATAAGCCGGGCCGTATAATCATACTATAATCTATATAATCATAATCATTTAATTCTTCAATATTATACATACATATTTATGGTATTTATATACAATATTTTCTTTGATTTTGTACTATATGGTAGGGATGAGATCATCAAATGCTGATAATTACAGGTTTATATGTAAATCATAGTGCAAATGAAACATTAACTCGCTCCATTTATGCATATTTTTTTTATTCAATTGATTATGAATGTTGTTATAATAATTTCTTGTCAGAAGTCAATGTTTCTCTTGCTAAACGAATGTATTCGCAACAAAGTAACTAAAACACCTAAATCGGGTCACACCCGCCCATTAAATGCACCTTAACTTAACTATAATATTTAACAATAATAACTTTGATAAACATTTAGTCAACTGAAAACAACTAAAATATGTCAAATATATAAAAATGCCAAAAACTAAAATTAAAATTTGTGTAGTGTTGGACACCACTATAATATAATGATATTTGTGAATACATAAATTAATCCTAAGTATATTTTTTGTCAATTTTTGTGTTTTGTATAATTTTTTTGTTATTTTTTTACATTGATAACGGTTAAACATGAATTATAAGTAGTTGTGATTATTCTAAACATTGCCTATTTAATTTATTTTAATCAAAATATTTGTGATCCCAAATATCTGCTGGAAAGGAAATTTACAGTTGTGTTGAGTACCACATTATAGATTTTTTTTTTATAGAGTGCCCAATTAGTAAAACGCAGTCAACGTGTTTACTACTTACGTAATAGCTGGTCTCTATTTCTATATTAAATATTGTGCGAATAATTATTTATGAGGATATGTCTTTTGTGTATATTTATAAAAAAAGAAAGGCAAAATATATAATAAATAAAAAAAAGTTACATCAAAATATCTAAATCTGATAAATATTCATACATAAATATGTCTTCTCTTATTTTATAGAATTAAAAATATTTCAAATACGATAATAATTTAAAACGTTAAAATTTACATCAAAATAGGTTATGTCCTCTAAATATGTATTATCTACACATAGGTTATTCATATAACTCGTTAACACGTTCACTGCGACTTGAGGTCGGAATAGGCCTCATACAGACTTCACGCCGGTGCAGGTTGTTACTGGAATGTACGCAATGTGAGGCCGAAAAATACCTCAACCGCACCAGCTGAAAGTTCTCAAAAACAGGTCCCGCAGTGAAAGTGTTAAGGTGACGATACAATTGACTTGAGTAGTTTCAGCCAAATGCTTCCTATTATATGAATAGACTATATAAATAACCTGTAATTCCAATTTAAAAGTGTTCCTCATCTCGAGATATCGCAGGCCAAGGTTACATAGGCCGCTCGTCCTACCCTAAATACTTAAAATTTCAATTTTCTACGATAATTTTAATATAAATTAGCACTTTGACCATCAGAACCATCGCCAATCTATTGTCGTCGAAACGTCGTCATTTCCAAGCTATTTATTTAATGCCAACCTGTTTTTTGACTTTTATAATTTAATTAATTAAATAAAACATTTATTTAACTATATTATGTATTCATTTCTTTCCAAAGCTCAAAAAATACACCGAGATCTTATATGATTTTATAAATTGGCTGCTGATTTCAATGTCATCAACACTGATATAATAAATTGATTAAATTAAATTTGTAACACTGTATTTTTCTATTACAAAGGAAGGATTCCCCATCAGAACCAAAGTTGCTCGATTTAAAAGCTTTTCTGTTGAACAGATACAATAGTAGAAAAACTTTACCAAAACACATCTGGTTGTCCAAATTCAATCCAAATTCATATTTAATTACTAATTTTCCTTCTTGTCATTTTCTATGTTAATGTTCAAATGTTGTCCCGCAATTTCATTTATAATCTTTGAATCGCACAATAGTTTGATGTTATCACTTTACCATTTATTTAGTAGTAGTGACTGCGTGAGATCAAACGGATGAAGAAGCTTGGTGTTCCAAAGTGTCGGACGAAGAAGAATGGTGATAGCAGATTAGCAAGAAATCTGGGGTCGCCTGCTCGGCGAAGGGGTAGCGATTATTCCCTGGGCTGAGTTTTCGCTGTATCGCATTTAGGCGATGCTGGAGTGTTCTCGTCTTTGAACAGCGGGTTCTTCACTTCCATGTCACCGGTCTGTAAGAAAACAAATTATTAGCTAAGAACGTTAATAGCATAAAGACATCGCATTATATACACTTTTAAAAAGAAATCTAGAAAATTTTGAAGAGGATTTTAAAGTAATGGAGTTAAATCACATGATGTGTCAAAACAAGCACTTGTATTAATGTCCAATTAGGTAAAGGACTTTCCTGAAAGAAATAACTGTTTTGATTTTTCTAAACGAGTTTTAGGCAAGTGAATATAATTCGATGTCTAGTGTTTACATCGTGCGACATGCGTATCCACATTAAGAGCCCATTATGAAACACAATACCTACGCAGCACTTTTTTTCGAGTAGTCCTAAGATTTTGAGAAAAAATAAAGGTTTAAAGGGTTTTTTGAAATTTTATCTTAATTTATTGTAATCTATACAACATATATAAGAAATCGTGTTCATTATTTTCTCAAAATCTTAAGCATATTTCAATATGTACATAAACTAAGGGGCAGAATCAACATGCCAGCAATCAACTTATTTTCGATCAATAATACGTTGTTTCACAGATAAATAACAAATGTCAATGCTTGAAAACATAAATTTTAGGTAAACAGAATATTCATCATTTGCCAAAACAAGCACATAAGAGAGCTACTAGGTTAAATCAAAATTCAAAATAAGGTACTACTAAGTAAAGATGGCCAGTTTCATTGAAGTTGGTAAAAAAAATTTTGCCGTCACAAGATTCGAACCCCACGTCCAAGAAAATTCCGTGGGACGTTGGTTCAAATGATGTTACGTTCAAAATTTTTAAACAGAATTTCAATATGTTTATGGTCCTGTCCTTAGCATTATCAGAAAGAAATTGCAGACAACTGCAATATCATAGGCTGTTTCATTCAAATTATAAACCAAAGGATTGCGGTCAACAAATGGTTTCAGTTAAATCATTCAATCCATCCAAAGATTACGTTATGTATGGAAACGTTTACTGTACCACGCAGAGTCGCGACAGCTGCATCCAGTTGAGAAAGGTTAAAATATATCATGATCGTTAAACATAATGATAGTTTTAAATGCACTAATCATCGTCATCTTGATAATTACGGCTCAAACCTTCAACGAATATACATATTTGGATTTTTCCCAGCTTAGTTCAAAAATCACCATTTCGTTCCATCAAATGTCATGCGCTGGTCGAAAAATAAAAAAAAATAACTCCTTGTGTTCACCAATTCATAAAGGTATTCATAAATAAATATCAATCGTCTCATTTTACGTAACGTCTCATCTGTAGATCCAAGATGACGGTGGGCTGGTTAACTCAAAAAAAACTTTTCAATTTCATGGAATTCAAATACTGCTAAATTAAAAAATATATATGTGTATATATAATGTTTTATAGTCCTAAATCTAACATTAAACGTTTAAAACGTTTTAAAAGAATAAACAATAAATAATACTAACAGCATAAATCGCTTGTTATATTATATAAATCACAAAAAAATCCATATTTATGGAGAACAGAATAACTTCTCATTATTTACTTGCAAAACAAATATAAATGGAAAATTCTAACTTACAGTAGCAAATCCAGGACATTCGTACACGGTGTAGTCACCCTCTTCATTCTCATCGTCTGATTCCGGGTCTGATACAGAGCCATTGCGGTCGAGGCCGTTTCTATGAGAAAATATACATTACTAATAATTTCTATAGTAATCTTATTAAAAATTAATAAAAAAAAAATCAAAATTCTAAGTTTATTATTATGTTGCTGAAATCGATGCAGGTTCATTTGTGGCTCAGGACACTAAATATTGACCTAAAATAAATATCAGATCTTTTATAAATATGTACATAATTATATTTACAAGCATTGCTTTGTCTTATACTCCTCTCTTTTGTCAGGTCATAGAGGAAGTGGTATGCTTAGTGAGATGTCACTACATTTTCTCTGCCACACAAGTAGAAATATTATAAAATTTATCGGAGAAAATCATTAAATTCACCTTTCATTAAAAATCACCTTTTACTTTATATTTTTAAAGTATAGGTACTTCTATAAATAGACAAGTTTAGAAGTCTTTCATACACAATCAAATTATTTTGCCCTAAATATACACATTAAATACTAACGGATGATGTTGATACACTTCTTCCAAGACAACGTTCAATTACAAATTCAATTGAGATACAACTATAACAAGATAACATGAAACTAAAATAACAAATCCACTTTGAATTCTTGTTGTGATCTTGAAACAACAACTACTTCTACTACAATAAATTACGTGGACTCGAATTGAACCAACGACTTACCTTTCCATAGCAATGATCTGTTGCTTTTGATGTTGATAATGATACATGTGGGCCGATTGGGCTAGCTTCCTGTCACCCGTAAGGTCAACAGTGGGCCCAGTCACGCCGTAAGCGGGGTAGTCCACGTCAGCGGCGGCCTTCGCCTTCCTTGAGAGCCTTAGAAATTCATCAATATTCCTAATTATGAAATACATGTCAAAATTTTGAGATGTAAATGTGTTTTTTGTACATATTTTTCATTTTCATTGTCTCCTTCCAAGACGTGAAACGTACAAACAACAAAATACATCGCGGTTAGGTTAAGTTAGTTTTTATTTTTTAAGTATTTGAATAAGTTATATTAGAGTTGTAGAACTTAGTCTACGTTAATCATCTAATAATTCTTGAGAGATAGGCTTTAAAGCCGATATAAATTTAAAGATTGAAAAAATAAACTACTGTCTGTCCGTCTTTCTGTTCTGTTTGTAGGTGAACTACGAAATATATACAAATCTATACATTCAAGCCATATATATATAGAGCTAAAAGGAATATGCTATTTCAAAAAATGAAATGAAAATAAAGTAAAGAAATACTTCAAATGTGAAGATCAGTATAAGCTAAAAGCTTGAAGTTTTTATTGCCTTTAGAATAATAATGGAAAGTGTTGTTATATTCAGAAATGTTTATGAAATAATGGGTTATTTTGTTGATTATATTGAAAATATGACAACTTCGCAACGTGTATTTACAGCCAATAATAATTAGTTAGTATGTAAAGAAGCAGTAGACAGAAACTAAAAGAACAAAAAATAAATGAGAAAATAAAATACCTGGTATTATGTCACCCGTTTTTGTACTCCCTTTGTTAATAGCCAATTATCGAGCCTTCTAAGAAAAATAGCACCCAAAAAGATATTAATATGATAAAAAAGTAATTTATTAAATAATTTTATTGTATCTGTTTTTTTAGAGACAAAAGGAATTTTGTAAAGATGGCTTTCTTCCTATTGGTTCCAAAGACATAAAAAAAATGTAATTCGTTTTAAGGTAACGTTGTTGGGGTTCACTTAAGATATTTCAAATTGTTCAATTATTTTGGGTTCAAAACCCAGATAAGGTAGAATTTCTATTTGTATCTGTACTAATTTTATAAAGTTGAAGGTTTGTTTGTTTGAATACATTAATATCAGGAACTAGTGATTTGAACTGTTAAATTCTGATGCGGTCTTTTGATATCCACGAATTCAGAAGGGGTTTTTTGAAGACAAATAGCCGTGGATAAGTATGCGAACGGGGTCTTTAGTTAATTTTTTTCAGCTTCACGCTCTTTCCCGCATGTATAAGGGTAGGCAGAGGGATCCAGGAGTTAAGACACTCCGTCTCCCACTTTCCGCTTAATTCTGAAAATATTGCGTGTTGAGTGACCGTCAGGACACCAGAATTTTTCATTTCTTCGAATGGGAATCATACCCACAACCTGTCGCGATTATAGTCAACCGATTGTGCCCCTGTGCCTGGCCTCTTACTTAATACTTAACAAAAACTTGTTAGGGATGCAGAAGTAAAGTAAAAAAACAATTAAAATCAAAGAGATTTTGCCAAAAAAGAAAAAGTGATTTTTCAAACAAAATAATTAATAAAATTATCGTTGTAAAATAAAACACCATTTATTAAGAACGGCGCACACAGACACAAACCTATCAAAGCGACAACGTCGCACAAGCCCATTCAAGAAATCGAGTCATAGGTATTGACGGTGAAGTTGAAAATTGTTTAGGTTTATTATAGAATATAGGTAATTGCGAAAAATAGAACAAGAGATATTACTTTCTCATTCTGGTATATTTTTGTGAATGAAACAACGGCAGATCAGCAACGTTTAGTAGTATTTTTGTAGTAGTATGTGTTTACGTTATTGGTTATCTATTTGTAACTGGGTCACACGTAATACAGTATGGATAAAAATCGTGAAATTCAAAAAAATCCTACGTCTGAACTGTTGAGTATTCTTGATTATATTTGTAGGTTTCAAATATTTTACTCCATATGTTGCTCCCGTAAAAGGAGCACAGACGATTCCAACCTATATATAAATTAGGAGGCTTCGTCCCCAGCTCGCTTCTCCCGCCAACCCTCGACTTTCCATGATCAAAAAATAACACCATTTCATGAACCTGTTGTCATTTAGAGTTTAAAACTTGATATTGTACATTTAATAATATTATAAAGAGGAAAACCTTGTTTTATTGAACGTCCTATTCATATATTAGGAGCAATCAGTTTGATTTGTAAACATTAAAAAATTCTACCGCGACGACGCAAGATTTTTTATAGAAAGAATATCAATTTATAGATTTTTTCTTTTGTAAGTACCATATATTTTTACTTCTCTTTGCTTTTGACTGTGATGCATGCATTAAATTGGAGTATAGAAGGCAGTATCTTTTAATCGTGTTGTATTTCTAAATAGAAAATACGCATACAGATGTGATGCAGCATTACAATTGATGCGGATATTTCACAATTACGGAGTCTAATGCGCGTGTACGCAAGCAGTGTAGCTTCATAAATATCTTATTATATTATAAAATTTACATGAACGAAGCCAATTGATTGAACGTTCGTGATCGTCTCAAATGCCAACGGAAATTGGTCATATTCAATTCTAATAATCATCTAGTTGACATTTGATGATTATTGTAATTACAACTGCTCTATATTTACTAAGTTATTTATTCCGTTATTCAGCGGTGACACAGCGGCGGTCAGTAAGACACCTTTCCTGGAAACATGCAATTCGCCACTCAACACGCAATGTGTCGAAAATTGGGCGAAAAGTGAGAATTAGTAAGGGAAGGCAGGGGGAAATCTAGTGTTAAGACTATTTACTTTGCTTTCTTACCAGAGCGAGGATTTCAAAATTCTTCATTCCCACGGGTGGAAATCGAAACCACAACCGTCACGTTTACATCCAAACGCTATCCTACTTTGCCATGTCGACCTCACATCAATATATCAATTTATAATTATAATTTTTAATTCTTGGTAAAAATTTTAAAACAATACTTGTAATAATTAACAATGTGTAACACTTCTGTTCCTACAATGTTAAGTCAATTTTAATGTACTTTAACTTTAATTTATTAAATATAATTATCAATTTGACTACATTGGAAATTTCTGATAGTTGCACGTGTATTTTCCGAGAGCATATATAAAAGCTTTCAGTAATTACGCTTTATAAAATGTAAATTGATATGTCAAAGTTATATACGAAATTGAATTTTGTTTCAGGAACCAATGGAGAGAACGCAGCCAAAGACGAAAAAAAAACTTACAACAAAATTTAGATAAAATCAAGAAAAATTTAAGTGAATTTAACAAGAATTACTTAAAAGTATAAACTTTCAAGTATATATGCGAGTAAATATGGTGCTTAGGTAAGTTTGGTATATTAAAGAATAAAAATTGGTGCTGCTGACGTAGGTCTTCTCCAGCCTGCAACCTGTCAAAATATTTATCTACGTACAAACTTTTGTACAAACCTAGGGCAATTCAGGTTACCGCCTTTATCCTGTTTGAAATGAACTTAAAAAACATTCCGGTACTTACCTATTTAGATCTAAAAAAAACCTAGAAATCGAAATAAAACTGTTTAAATTATCAACTTTTCAATTTCAAGTGGGAAATACTCACGTGTACCACCCAAACGCGAAACCTACTACCGCCATAGTAAGTGCCGCGCCTACTGCCGCCAAGAGAGCTACACCATATATCGATTCCGCTGGATCAGCTGTCGGTGCTTCCAACACGTGGTAAAGATGAGGCTTATCGGTGCTCTCCCCATCATCATGCGTACTAAACGGAACAAACATGCTCGATCTAAAGAGATTGCTAATGTTAATAAAAAAATTGACATTAGAAAAATAGAAATTGTTAATTTTTGAGATGATACTTATAGAGATAGAGATTTATATATAGAGATTTTCGAGTGATACGCAATGAAAGTTTAGTAAATTCGCTATAGTAGAGTTGATAGCTTTGTGAGTCGTGTCATACTTGACTATACAATCCACCTCGTTGTTATCCTCAAAGTGCCGTAAATTGCACTTATATTAAATTTAGGTTCACATTGAAGCTTTAAGCTTAGTCGAGACTCGAGAGCGCTTGTAATACATATCCCTATTTAAATATCACGTACGAAAATATAATAGTTATAATTTAAACGAATCTGATGTTTGTTTATAAAGTGTAAGTGCTAAGTATATTTTAATTATTTGGTGGATGTTTTGTCTATATTGGAGTAGATCAAAGACGAGATTTAGATCTAAACCCAACAAGATTTATATATACAACCATTTAAAGTTTCCAAAACTATTGTGTCTAAGAATTAGTAGTTTCAATATATTGTGTGTTTACATCTAGATCCATATTTATTGTACTCTTGTACTTGTGTCTTTTCAAATTTTCATTATTATATAAGAAATATTGTCAATATTTCTTTAAAATAGTTGAAAAATTTTCAAGTTTAAGTAGGACCTTCCATATTTACAATTAAATATAAAATTTATTGAAATTTTAAAGTATTCAATTAAGCTATTTACATACAAAAGTTTACACAATCACCCTGAAAGTTAATTAATTAAAGTCTTTAGAAACATGCTGTTATTGAAATTTAGTAAAGTTAAGAAATTGTTAGTGAAAACAATTGAATTTTATATAAAATATAACAATACGACTGAAAGCGACGTGCAGCAGTGATTTTTAATAAGTGTAACTAAAATTAGGTATAAAAATTAAACGTAGCAGTTCTTTAAACTTAACTAATTAATTAATTAATTAATTAGTTAAGTTAATTAATATAGTGTATTGACGGTATCCAAGTGACCCAGGTTGAAATCTAGCTACGTTTAAATTTTTTGTGGATAATTTTAGTATTTTTCTAGTCCTAAGTGTAAAGTGCGAATAACACTTCAAAATATATATTCTAATAAATATAAATATCGAAAATAACGCATCTTAGTATATATTCCAAATATGGGCAATTCCGATTTTTCCTGTTCTCGTAGCAATTTCAATTTGTCTCTTAATGCTACACACTCTAACCTATGTACATGCCAAATTTGAACTTTTTAAGTTCAGTAGTTTCGTCTTTGATTTGAAGTTGAATGAGCTATTTTAATTTGCTATCTATGACAACAAGACAAAGTTGAAAGTTGACTCCACCACCCAACACGCAAAGTATCAAAATTTTGATGAAGTGGGTAACGGAGTGTCTTATTTACTGAAATGCGTTATTTTTTACTTAAAATTTATTAGTAACTGATACTACGCATCTATCCGGATTTTATATATTAGTAATGTTTTCCTTAAAAATATATAATGTAATGCTTAAAAAGTCTTTGTGATTCTGTGCAATTTGTAATTTTTTTTTGGTTATATTGAATATATCGTACGATTAAATGAGGTTTGACAATTTTTCATCCATCTCCATACTAGTTTTGTTTTTGTTTATTTAGTTTTTTGTTTTGTTTGTTATACATAATATCTTATCGTATATGTTATCGTAACCTTATTTACGTGGATTCATTCTCACGACTAGACATTGAACCTGCGACCGTGGTAAGTGACATAATAAAAAATATTATATTTCGGACCCTACTCTCTTCCATTTACTGCAAATATTTTTTAATTTGATTTATCAATACTAAATAAATTGGCTACATTATCTTATTTCTCAATAAAAATAAAAATCTTGACTATATTTCTTTATAAATTGAGAAAAAAATGTCAACATTTCTTTCTGGAAACTTCATTTAATCGTACCACCTAAACAAGTTCCAGCATGCCAAAACGTATTGCCAAACGTGAATTATTCAGTATACTAAATGTGAAGAACGACTGGGATAGTGGTATCATGCCTATAAGCGGGTCTTAAGCAAAACTTGATACCTACTCAGATCGAACGTTCGAAATTATTAATACCTCGATCAACACGAACTGTATATATAGTTCCAACTAAATTATTCGAACGTTCCATAACAATAAATATTATTAATAATACGTGTTCATATGGACTTGTATAGAAAAAAATAAATGCAATATTATTTTTCGAAACAAATATTCCTACGTAATTCTTTCCTCCATGCTTCTATGGGATTTACGGGAGAGGGCAAGGATCGCTAAGTGTTAAAATTTGAACATCACCTCTCTTCTATCTCATATAATTTCGGTCGATTTACTTTCAACCAGCGAAGATTGTTTGGCAGTAACGAGACGGGTAAACGGTAGTCCTTATTAGTCCTGCAATTAATGTACTGGCTACTGATTGTTAACTATAGTATTTAGGTTCGAATACCAGTTTTGGTATTCCATCATGTTTCTTTTTTTGTATGCATTTTTTTCTAATCATAAACGAATCACAATACACTCAGATAAGAATGGTGAAATTATAAATTTACAATATTAATATATAAAAATTAAATATTTTACACAAAAATCTTGTGTATTGTGATTTATTTATTTATAACATGTATTATGTAAAAAATTTGTGTAAATTAAACGCAACTATATCGTGTTTATTTCCGTTCAAATTTTGACACAAATGAGTAAAAAAAAAACGATTTTGTAGAATGTAGACTATAGTTTATAAAATGTTATGCTACAGTTAAAGCTGGGTCATCGAAGGAACAAATGCTTAAAAGTAAAAGATATAAAAATACTCATTTACATTTTACTTCTGTAATAATTCTCAAATTTACATTTAACCTTCACAAAAAAAATTATATATTTAATTAAAAAGAAAACAAAAAAATATATATTTAATAATAAAACTTCTTTATTTTCTTTTTTTTTCATTTTGAAATTTATATGGCGAGGCCGTCGTAGCGCAGTGACATAGATTCTGATCATAAGCGTGGCAGTTCGATTCCCACTCGGATATATGAATTATTTTCATTTTCTAGCTATAGCATATGCGGGATAAAGCGTGAAGCTATTGTTTGTATAAATGTATGCGTGAAATATAATATTCAACCTACTATTTATTAAGTATCTAACTTTAAAAACTGCAATTTATTTAAAATGGAAAATATATTTTTATAAAATATCGTCTTACAAAGCAGACGTTCTTTTCGACTCTTTCTCGGAATTTTATTAAGACAGGTATCTTTTATTATAGCGCTGGAATACTTATCAAAGAGACTTTATTGCTATTTTCTATTAACAACATACTTACTTATATTTACTTCTAAGTCTTAGAAATGTACTTAATTTTTTTTACATTTTCACGCTTTTTTCCGCATAGCGGTATCGTAGTGTTAACACACTTTGTTCCTACTTTCGGCAAATTTCGATACGTCACGTGTTAGGTAAGTAAGATAGTCTACCAAAGCAAGGAAATGAAAACAAATTAAATATAACCATCCCACCAGATTCCTAAAAGGATCGAACCCATAACCATTGCGTTTACAGTCAGCCGCTGCCCCAATGAACCACGACGGTCTCAATGTGTAATTAAATTATTTTTGGTATTCGTTATTACTATTTTTTATTTAATTCTGAAAAACATTTAATCCGCCTTGGCTTATAATTATGGGGCGAGTCTAAACTCAAAGCCGCACTCCATCTTAAACCAGAGCGGGAAAATGAAAATAATTAACTTCCCTTAGTGGGCATCGAATCCACAACCACTGTATTTACAGTCAGTACAGGTATGATATAAAAAAATATCTTTCTAAATATTTTTCTGCTGTCAAAGTATAACGTTGGAATTCTCTAAACAATATTCATTAAATCAATGTGAAAACGAAAATAAAACAATATAATACGTAGACTGCTTATTGTAAAAAGTATGTTATAACAAAAACAAATAAAGACTGTTTACTAGATCGAGGTGTGTGACCTACACTAATATTATATAGCTAATGAGTTTGTTTGGTTGAACACACTAATCTCAGGAACTATTGATTTGAATAGAAAAAGCATATTTATAAAACACAATTTCTCTAAGAAAGCTATATATAAGTTTCAATATAACTAGTCCTGTATCATAAAAAACTGTTAGTTCTTATTTTTTTTTACTTTTATTTTGTACACGCGGACGAAGCCGCAGCTAAATGATAGTATACATATAAAAAAAATTATATACATTCTATCACTTTTTACACAATAAATATACAACACACGAGAATGAATAACAAATCCAATCAGTACATACACTTCTTCCTACTTTAATAAATCTATATACTATGAAAGAGTAGGAAAGCGAATAAAATTGGCCAAGATTGCAAACATCCGGTAACGACGTGCTGTAGTGCACCGTGTCAATATACATTTTAGTCCAATCTATTATGTTATAGTCCAGCGAGTCCAGTCGAGGGCACAACTAAATCAAAAATCTGCTTCACACTGTCTCTTTCAGATAGTATGGTAGGCAGTGGGAACCTAGTGTTACGACACTCCGTTCCCCACTTTCCGCTGAATTTTTGAAGCATTTGTGTGTTGAGTGGAGGTACTGAACGCCGGTCTTTTGCCTTTGTGACAGAGCGAAGAAACAGAGGGAAAATATTAATAAATAATCATTCATTCCGTCGCATGGGGACCAAACCCTCAACCGTCGTGATACAAGCACACCCGTGTTTCCCTGCACTGCAACGCCCCCATGCCATCCGCCGCCTAAATTTAAATGAAATTTAAAGTATAAAACAAAAATTTGAACGGAAGTCATATGAGATGTATCCTCTAATTATTTCCTTTCAGAAGTCGTGGGATATTGACGTGTGTACGTTTCAGGAAATACAATATTTACCTATATTCAAGTATAACATATAAGATATGTATTGGCATTTCGCGTCATCATATTCAATTTCCGTGCTAGTTTCTCTTCGAAATAATATTACATAGTTTGAAATAAACTAAAAAAGACGCTTTTCTACACCAAGGTTTACAAGTGCCATAGCTCGTACTCGTTAGTTAATAATTCCTGAAGAGTTCCACTATTCAGGTCTGGTCTCCATCACCAGACCAGCTTGATGGTACTATATTATTGTATATTAGGTAAGTCGATGTAATAAAAGCGTGTTAAGAATATTTATTATTGATAAGGGATGTACCTTTTAGCCTACTTGACAAAATATGAAAAGCGCAACAATTTTTTTTGAGCTCCACTCTGTATCCAGCATTAGAGGGAACATGGGAACCTAGTGTTAAGGAATTAAGACACTCCATCCCTATTAAGACATTTCCGTTTTTCATTTTACGCCGATTTCTGGAGACATTACTTTTTGAGTAGCTGAGCTCAACGCCGCGTATTGCCACTTTACGAGGGTGATGAAATTAAACTACCAGGCCAGTCATGGCGCGCTACGACTGGCCTCATACTTTAATTCACAGTTTAGTAGAAAAAATTATAGTTTAGTAGAGCAAAGTGTGACTCGCGGGCTACATAAATCGACTGGTCGTGGGTTCGATCCCCACTCGAGGAAATGAAATATTTATTTACATTTATATTTTCATTTCTTCGCTCTGGTGTCGAGGTAAAGCGCGGCGTTGAGTTTCACTACTCAATAATCAATGCCTCCAGAAGGCGGAAAGTGGTGAATGGAGTGTCTTACCACTAGGTTCCTTCTACCTAACCTGCTGTGTGTGAATACAGCGTGAAGCTGATAAAAGAAATACAACCTGTTGCATGTACAGTTGCACGCTTGTGGCCCTCCGACTCGACTGCCTCAATAAAAATCACATAAGCTGAAGTATTTACAAAACGATTTGTTATTTTTGTTTCGTAATAGATATGTTCCTTCGATGGCCGCAAGATTACCTAATATTTTATATAGGCGTAAGTAAATAATGATATATTGAAATTAAATCAAATTAGCTATTAATTATGTACAGATTTAATATATTTTCCAAAGAATCGTTTGGAATCGCAGAACACAGATTATACAGCGAAACTTGATCGATACATAATCATACATTTTTTTATTTATTTTTTTATCACTTATAGGTATAGAGTATAAAAAATCTTATGTTCTGTGATTAAAAAAAAATATGATGTACACATGCGACCGTCATAGTAAAGGTGCACAAATATGTATATCTAACTATAAATAATCGTGTCTTATATTTTTTTTATATTTAATAAAATAAATATAATATATATTATTTCTATAGTATAACTTAGTATGTTTTATAAATATATTATAACATTAAATATACTTACAATCCGGTACGCAAAATGTCCATGTCGTCGGCGACAAGGGTTTTAGTTTTGCTCCAGTTAGGGTTCTGCCGGGTTTGACGAGGTTCCATCTCCTCCTTCTCTGAATGTGGCCGTGCTGCTTCAGGAGTGGCTGGTTTAAGAGAAACTTTGTTTAGAACACACATTAAAGACGCAATTTTTTAGACTGTCGCGACTGTGGTATAAAATTTGACTGTAATGATGGTTGTGGATTCGAAATCCACTCAAGGAAATAATCTATTAACAATAAGTACTATATTATATGCGGGAGATGATGGAACAATAAAAAAGAACATTTTGTTAAACGAACCTTCTTGTAAAATTTAAAAAATATATGGAATTTAAGGCACGCTCCCCATGTATATTACTTTTTTTATAGAATCTCGCTTTATCCCGCACATAGCAGGGCTGGCAGAGGGAACTTAGTGTTACGACACTCAGTTTCGCATTAAGACACTTGCGTTCCCCACTTACCGTCGAATCTTAGAGGTATTGCGTGTAAAATTTTGGAACTCAACGCCGCAATAATAGTTTGAAGTATATTAACCATTTAAATTACGCCTAAACAGCACTTTATGTCATCACCCCTTGAATGGGGTACGCGCGAGGCCATAAAAAACTAGAGATGACTGGCACACCTGATGTAGGACCGTCATAGGTAAACAAAAAGAAATTATGAAAACGATTCCCATGCAAACGAAGTTGCGGACAGCGATTAGTATATGTTTATTTTTTACATTTTTTAAATTACTACTAATATTCTTCCACACTTAGAAAAGAAAAATATTTATTTAGAAATTTTTAATTATAAATTTATTTCTATATGAGTAATTAGTATATGTATATTTATATACAGAGTGTGTTTATATATTAACCAATTTAAATAAAAGCACAGTTTTAACTACTCTATAAAAGACTAATACAATTAAAACATGTTTACGTTTTTAATATCTATTCGTAACTGCGTCACACGAAATACAGGTGGATAAAAATAATGAAATGAAAATAATAATCCTATTTCCAAACTGTTGAGGTATCTTGATTAATTATTTTAGGTATGGATTTGAAACATTTTACCCTATATGCTGCATCCGTAAAAAGAACGCAGTCGCTTCCACCCTGTATAACGTACCTATTAATTAATAAAACTAATAGCGTGATATAAAATATATCTATTAGTAGAATTAAATTAAATTCATCAGTGCAATTTGATATTAAATAAACACTCCAAGCATTTCCCAGTAGTGTAAATGATATTTCAATAATTCGTTTTTAACTGTACATTTTACTCAGATATTGTAGATTTTTTCTTTTTTCTAGGTTTTATATCAATAAGTAGGTATAAATTGTTTTAATTGTGGTATCACATCCGCAAGAGGAGAACGGAATAATTCAGCACTAGGTTCTACCTGACATAAATGGAGAACGAAAGTATCTTAATCCAACCTTAACACTAGGTTCCCTGCTACGTACAGGATACAGCGGGAAACTAAAAAAAAGGTTTCTATCTTTACCCGGCAAAATATGAGAACTAATGAGAACGAAAATCAAATCACCCATTATAGATGGCACTATCTAAAACTGATAACGCCTCGGTACCGTCGCGTCAGGGAAACTTATTGCTTGTTAACTTATTATAAGCGGCTCGGCTGTCTTCCGTAATGGACACATTTCTGTTAGAAATTTCACAAATTTGGTTAAACTAATAGGGCCACGGCGGCCACGACAGCTTGGCGCAGTGGCACAAGCGTATGACTAAACACGATGGGTAATGGGTTCGATTTACACCCGATGAAATGAAATATTTTATATTTTCATTTATTCGCTCTGGTGTCGAGGTAGAATCGCGACGTTTTGCTCCACCACTCAACACGCAATGTCTCCTGAAGTTTTTTAACACTAGGTTCCCTCTGCCTACCCTGCTAGAAGCGGAATATTGTGTAAAGCTGTATTTGTATTGTATTTGTTTGAACTAGTTTCATTAATGGTGATTAAAATTAGTTTAGTTAGTAATAGTAAAATATATAATAAGGTTTTTGATTTCCTTCATGCTGTATCCCGCATAGAGCAGACAATTCGCAGAAGACACTTCGTTCTCTACACTAGTGCCAAAACATTCCATTCTTTACTCCCTGGTATTTTTAGAAACATTACGTTTTGCGTGCAAGCCTTCGGCCTGATAAGACTTAATTTCTCTGAATGTAGCTCAAACCCTTTAATCGATAGCAATATTAAAAAGCTGAAGAGCTAAAAATCGTTGATTACTTCAAGAACCTGATCTAAGGAACTTCTGATTAAAACTAAAAAATGGTTTTTATGTTAGATTGTCAATGTAAGGAAGACTATAGTATATTATAGTCCACGTTGGTCTATCTAATCCACTAGGTACATTTCATGTGTCATACATAACTTTTAGTTATTTCCATTTAAATTTGGGCTTAAAGCCCAAGGGAAAATTGATTATTAGATTTATTGTCACAAAAAAAATCTTAAAACATCTTAAAATATATACAAACTTCTAAAACTCCTAAAATAACATGAAAACGACTCCACCATAAAATGTCAGTCTTTTAATATATAATAATCATATAATATTTTATCCATTGATAAACTTGTGTTAACAAACCGTGCGGCGTCATAGAGTCGCGGAAGTTGATTACTTTTCCTTACACTCAATATTACCAAACTCATGTAGAGATTGAGGCTAGACGTGGCGCGGGGGCGCAAGCGTGCGACTGTAAACGGTATAGGTTGTGGGTCAATTCTCACTTAAGGAAATGAAATATTTAAAATTTTCATTTCCTCGCTCGGGGTAAATTACAGTGTTGAGTTCCGCCGCTCAACAAGCAATGTCTATGTGAAGTGGGGAATTAAAGTTCCCGTGTTCCCTCTGCCTAACCTTCTATATAGAGCGTAAGCTAAAAAATATTTACCTGTCTTGGCCGTATATTATGTCAGATACATATGTTATGTAGTTTAATCTCCAAATAGCACCTCTTATGAAATATATCATTTATATAAAATAAATAATTTAATTAAAAGGCCCAAGGGCACAAGAGTGTGACTATAGCGACGGTTGTGGGTTCGATTCCCACTAGAAGAAATAAAATGAAATCTTATTTACTAATATTTACATTTCATCGCTCTTGCACCAAGACAAAAATCTGGTATTGAGTTACGCTAGTCAGCACACCCCGAAAAATTCAAAGAAAAGTGGCGAACGGAGTGTCTTAATATTAAGTTTCGTTTCCTCTGCCTACTCTGTCTGTGCGGGATACAGCGTGAAGCTGATTACACTTAAACAATTTAATTCAGTATTTCTCGTTAACCACTATTTTTTTCTATATCAAGGTTGATGGGACTCAATTTAATAATTTAAGACTTAATAGCTTGTTGAGCCTAAGCGTCAAGTTAAATTTAGACTTCAGGCCGTCGTAGCACAGGGGTGTGACTGTAACCGCGACAATTATGAGTTCGATTCCCACTCAGAGGAATGAAATATTCAATGTTTTCATTTCTTCCCTCTGGTAACGGGGCAAATCGCATTGAGTTCTTCACTCTTCGTTTACTTAACGTACCCATTAGGACATTTCCGTTCCTTTCTACTGAATTCTGGAGGCATAACGATGATATGACTTAACAGCGTTCATTGTCTCATTACCATAGCATAGGAAATTAAAATATTAAATATTTCGTCCCCCGAGTGGCAATCGAACCCACATCCGTCGCATTAATAGTCGCACGCTTGTGCATGACGACTTTCCTTATAAGTAACTAATAAATTATTAAATGTGATGACTTACTTGCTTTCGGCGAATTATCCTCAAAATAACCAGCGTCCAATGGCGTCAGTGCAAAAGCTTTTTTCAAGTCTAAAGAGTTCATTTCTTTGTCCAAAACTTTTTCAAAATTCTCTGGGTAGCTGATACGTGGTCTGTCTTCCACCATTCTGAGGGGTGCCGTGTCGATCTTCTTTGGTTTTAGCTGAAACATAGTACTGTCACCTTCTACGGGACCACCGAACATTTGGATATAGCTGGGAGGTAGCTCCGGCATCCACCGTTGGAACTGATCGTACGGCATGGGGTCGAGTTCTTGAGCTTCTAACTGATTGATCAGGTTGATTTCCTGTGAGAAAAAAATATTACTATATTACTAATGTTAGCGTATTCGTGTAAAAGAGGGTAGATTTAGGTGGAAAATAACTATTAAAGCAGTGGAATTGTGTCAATCGGGGGCACTCGCTTGTGAGTGACGGCCCCTATTGGAAGGAAACTATTGTAAAGTATTGTTAGTAGGTGATACATATAACTTATTACAATTACATAGTATCTCTTTCAAAATAGTTGAGAATCATATAGACGATATGTGTTTCTATCGTGTTTTTTTTTAAAACGTTTACCACTTCCGTTTTCTAACATTAAAATATTTTTTATTACTATATTTTTTATTGTTTAATTTTGTAATATCTAAAAAATTTATGTGTGTTTTATGATAATTTAACACAACGTTAAAGAATATATATCATATTGAAGTTAATTAATACCCATTTTAAATTTTTCGTTTCGTCTTTCTAGTTAGATAACCTCAAATATGAATATTCATTAAGAATATTTTTTCCTAAACTATTTAGTACTAGTTCGGAAAAAATTGTACTGTAAATGGTTTGTGCCGTATGATCCCGGCCTATAATAGGATCATTCTGGTACTGATGGTGTCATAAGAGGCGACTAAAGTATGTGTGGTTGAGTCTCGTCGCCAGCAATGGCAACACGCATGGGCAGACTCGACCAGATCATTACCACCCCCGGCATTTAAAACCGGCATTAAGTAGTGGCTTTATGCCACTGCGTTTCGCATCAGGTAATGCCGGGCTCCGGCGCCCAACCCAGCTTAAAGGCCGGCAACGCACCTATAGCTCCTCTGGTGTTGCACGGGATCGTGGGCAGCGGTGTTCACTTGCCATCAGGTGACCCGAACGCTCGTTTGCCTTGTCTTTTTCATAAAAAAAAAAAATTTGCCAAATTTCATAATTGGTCAACCAGAAATACCCTATTAATTTTGATTACCTTTATAATGCTATATCTTTTTTGAAATAAATAATGTATAGATACGATTTTTTCAGGAAATCAAGGGACCGTACATCTGAGTATATGGTTTGAATTTCAACTCGATATTTCTGAACATTCCTGAGATAAATGCTCTTGACAGATACATAGATAGACAGACAGATAGACGGACGGACAATAAAGTGAACTTTTAAGGGGGGTTCCCCCGGGGGTGTTTACCTTAAAAGGTACGGAACTCTAAAGAAATATAAGTTATGTATTTTAGCACATTGAAACTTTTACTTTAATTTTCCCAAGTGCCTTTCATATTTTGTACCAGGTAGATAACAAACTATACATATGCTAATATTGTTAAGCTCAAGAGTGTGTTTGTTTGAGCGGACTAATCTCGGGAACTACTGTCCTTTCATCGAGGCCTTAAGCTATACTACGTGATGTTAATCGATTCAATGTAGATTTGTTATTTCGCTTTGACGGGGGCGAAATAGCACAATAAACACTAGAAAGTTGATTTATTATTTTTTATATGTGTGATATATATCACGCAAGTATATACTTTAAAAAAATATAGCATTTTCTCTCGTCAAATAATAAATCATTTTTAGGAAAAAAGTTAGAAAATTTATCTTAATTCTTTTATTATAAATTATTTGTTTATAAAAGGATTTAATGAATTATTTATAAGAGATAGCAAACAAATTTCTTTGTTTCAGAAAACGGGAATCTTTTCCACGAATGTAGATCGAACCTACAACCATTGTTTCCTAGTCCGATGCTGACTCATTACACCATATCCCAATCGCCCCACCTATTAACCAATGTACATTTTAACTAATATATTTTGCTGTTAAAACTAGTATAAATTACAATATAATTTAAGGTTAAGGTCGGGTGTTATCTATAAAACAAAATAATCATCGTGAATGGTCCCCCGAGTACTGTCGCGCACTTGTGACATATTGACCTTTGGTTATTATATCTATATACATATACGGGTGTATGTATGTATGTGCAGTTAATAGTACTTAACATATTGTTATTTTCTTTTTCCAGCATCACGCTGTATCCCGCATATTACAGGCTAGGCAGGCGGAGCCTAGTGTTAAATTCACTCTGCACCACCTTCTGCCGAATTCTTGAGGTATTGCGTATCGAGTGGCGGAACTCAACGCCGCGCTTTGTATCAACCAAAGCGAAAAAATGAAAATAGTAAAAATTTCATCTCCTCGAATTGGAATCGGAACTGCAACCTGTTGTGACTCGCATACTAAATATAATTACTATAAATATTTAAAATCTTTCGTTCTAATTTAAAAAAGTTCACTATCTTCCCTCTTTCATCAACCAGTTTCCCTGGTTCCCTCTGCCTACGCTTCAACGTGCGGGATACGGCTTTAAGCTCAAACAAGTAATAATAAAATATAAAATATTTATAAATATTTATTTATTATTTATATAAATATTTATAAATATATTTATTTAAATAATAAATTATATTTTGAGGCCAGTCATGGCGCAGCGGCACAAAGTGTGGCTGTAAAACCGACTGGTTGTGGGTTCGATCCCCACTCGAGGAGATGAAATATTTACTTAAATTTATATTTCCATTTCTTCGCTCTGGTGTCGAGGACAAGCGCGACGTTGAGTTCTGCCACTCAACACGCAATGCCTCCAGAATTCGGCAGAAAGTGAGGAACGGAGTGTCTTAACAATAGGTTCCGTCTGCCTAAATTGCAGTGTGCGGGATACAGCGTGAAACTGATTATTTGATTTTTTTTTATTTATTATTTATTATACATACATCGTACACTTACTAGTATGTTTAGTAAGCACATGTATTCAGATTAGTTCAAAGGCACAAATTATACCGGTATTTGACTACCACTTGTTACATTAGTTACACGATTTGGTACAAATGAATGCATCCACGTCTGAACTAAGTGATACAAAGCAATCAATTAATGTGATTACAGTTTCGAATGGTTTTGAATATAATTTAAATAAGTTTTAATGTTTTTAATTTAGCACGCTGTTCTCTGCATACCGCTGGATAGGTAGGAACCTAGTGTTAAGACACTCTGTACTCCACGTTCCATTTAATTTTGGAAACAATGCGTGTAGAGTGAGGGAGTTCAACGCCGCGCTTTTTTGCTACCAGAGCGAGTAAAATGATAATAATTCATTTCTCTGAGTGTGAATCGAACTCCGAACCTGTCCCGTTTACAGTCACACGCCTATTCCCCTGCAGCACGACTAGCCTACTAAATGTAATTACTTAATTTATTTTAAATTTCTCGCCCTGATTATAGCAATGTTTGGTGTGTTCTCATCTTCACGTTATATCTCGCATATAGTAGGGTAGGCAATGGGAACCTATTGTTAAGGTACTCTGTTCTCCACTTTTCGCCCTAACTTAGGGACATTGCAAGTTATATGGCGGAACTTAACGTCGAATATTATCTTGTTGTGTGGGTGGGCAGGAAATGAAAATAATACATACCCGAGAGAGAATCGAATACACAACCATCACGTTGACAATGAAACGCTATGCCTTCTTCTTATGAAATTGGCCTTCGTAAAGCATGACGAATGCCAATTTCAATAATAAAAATATTTTCAAATTACTTATTTAATATAATTCATTTAAATATTAATATATTCCTCCGAGTTGAAATCGAACTCACAACCGTCGCGTCTACAGTACCTACTCACTTAAAAACGGCTTATTCACATTTTTTCACTGTACCAAACCTTCAACGGTTTTCAATTAATTGTGGGTGCAATATCAATTTTTCGCGTGCCATTTAAAACATTTTAAGCCCGCTTTTCATTCCCATTTTAGAACTGAAACCAAATTTAGCCAAATACAAACATTCTATACTTAGCACGATGTTTACTGATCGAATGTAACATTTTAAAATTTAATATGTAAATTTATGAGTACTATTATATAAATAATTATATCAAAAAAAACTGTATATATAGGTGCTTTACTCTGACGAAGTCAGTACTTTCTTAGAAAAATATATTTAGAAGACGTATAAAAATATTGTACGTGGAATTTCACTTACAGTGGAAATAAATAGGGTCAAAAAGGGAATCTCTTTTTTTTATTAATAGGTATATAAAAAGTTACTACAGTTTGGTAATTTGCTAAAATATATCCAATATTTAACGGGTCAGACAAAGTTATGATTAATACTGATTTTATAGCGATATATTATTGTCGATGAGACAGGCGAGTGAGAACAAGTACAGAGTAGTGAAAATTAAACTAATAAATAAAAAGGCATTATAACTTTTATGTACATCATAAAGATACATTATTAATTAAACATGAGGCTATTTAATATAAACTTAAGCAAGAAGAATGGCAAGAGTTTTAGGAATATTTCTTTTTAAAGATCTACTAAATCATACATACAATAACAATCAGACATTAGAAAGTCTTAAGCCTATCTACAAAATCTCATTCTAGCAAACATTCTGAGCACGTAGATTCCTGGACTACACCTCAAGTGGTTGATAGAACGAGCGATACAGCGAACGCTGGCCAGCACCATCACTATCACGGCACACTGAGGAGTCGCAAACAAGATAAACAATATAGTTTCATAATTATCTAAAATAATATGAAGTACTTTTTATATCTCCATCACCAGATGAGTGAGATGTTGTCTGGTCAAGACACGACCACCATCGTTCACTGCGTAGCCGCGACTAAACGAGTGGCGATTTGGAGAAATTAAACAATTACCGAAAAAAACGTACCCGCGTACTTTAAAACATAAGAACTGCAACATCACTTACTAAATGTTTTATGACAGATTTTAATACACAACAACAACAGTATATAGGTGGCAGGGTAGTGATATTAAATCTGTGTAGCCTTTGTTCAGCAATGGAGAAATTATTTAAATAGGGTATCCGTTAAACGCGTTAAATGCAAGTTACACTAATAATTACTTTCAACTTATTTTATTTTATTAATTACGTATTTATATGATTTTATTGTGATTTATATATTGGATTCTGGAAAATCGCCTATTGAAATTTGCCTATTTGAAGTCATTTTTGTCTGATTTTATTTTTATTTAAACGTGTTAAAATTCAGTGATCAAGTACTACCCGAGTTGAACTCTCTGAATATTCTAAAACGAAAACCGATCACCGTACAAGCGCGTGTATGGCTAAGTGATCAAACCACCAAGCCATACGTTGTTATGATACGTCTAAATTCTTACAGGCGCGCTTAGATTTATACATGTCACGGGTTCGAATCCGGTAGCGGTGGGCAGAGAAAATCTAATATCACAACACTCCGTTGGCCTTCGTTGGCTTCTGATGGTCTTGACTTCACTTAGTGTACAATATCTCAAGTAAATATTTAGGTAGAGAAAAAACGGTTAACTAGATTCTGCCTCTAAGCCTACCTTCCATGAAAAATATTTTTTACAATCTTTTTCTTGAGGTCAAGGTACATCGCCTGACTATGACCGCGACTATTAGTGTTTCGATTCCCACACAGGGAAACGTTTACATTTAATTACGTATTTCTTAAAATCAGTTTTGTGTCTTTTTAGCTTCATACTGTTTCCCACATTCTGCAGGGCAGGCAGAACCAGTTGTCGGGACATCATTCTATTGAGCCGCGGAGCTCAACGCCGTGAAACATAAAAAACAATAACCAGAGAATGTTACATATAAATAAATGTATCACAACGCCTCAACTGTACAAAGTTGCTAAGCTATTATAATAGACACTTACTCAACAATCCCACCAATTGGCCAAGATTGGCGAGAGGGATCCAAGATATACATAGCCAGTAATTTTCCACTCTACATTACAAACACAATGCACTCACCACAAGATACAGAGGGACCAATCGTCACCAATTACACTTCGAATCAAATCAAACAATTTAAACCGATCTCAAATAAGGACAGTTGTATGCATATTCTAGGTCTTGTCTGGAGTACCTTGGATTTGGACAAGCATTATGTTAATTGAATTTTATATGTAAGAGACTAATTTTTAACTGCGTCTTTTCCTGTGTAAATGACTAAGTTAGGCTAGAAACACGGTGTAATATAATCGATAAATGGTTTATGAAAAGTAAAAAAATAATAATAATTCAAACACTACTTGATATTAGCGCATTCTACCACAAAAACTGTTCAGCTTTATAATATTAGTATAGAAATATAGTTATAGATCTAAATTTCGTTTAGGTGAATGTGTTTTATGGAAAAAAACTGTTTCACGTTTTTCCAAGCGGCGGCAGTAGTAGGCAGAAGGCAACTGGTGTAAAGACATTCCGTTTCCCACTTTCTGTCTAATTTTTCGAAACTGAAGCGTAAAAATAAAAATAATAAAAATATACCTCCGAGAAGGATTCGAATCCACAACCTCTACGTTTACATTTAGGCGCTGATCCACTGCGATGGCAAGGAAAGCAAAAGTAAAGTGTTTGAATTCTACTACGAAGTACGCAAGTTGCAGCAAGTGGATAAAGAAAGGTCAGCTAAATTTCTCTAACTTTTTTACTTTAAATACTACTCTAAATATTCCTTTTATAAAAGCCTCGTTCACTTTTATCAAAATGTTCATTCATATACTCCATACTTTACACGTGACCGTCCTCCAGTATCCGAAGGTCAATCGAGGTCTCCCTTGCCCATCCTACCACTCACTCTTTGCTGTTCTCTCTTTTTGATTCATACTTTTTGCTGTTCTCTCATCATTCAAGCAGTCTCTCATCATTCTTTCGACGCGCATATACCACCTGAGCTCGTTCGCGATGATGTTACAAAGAGGATTACTAGGTCTTTCATTTTGTAAAAGGATTTAGAAAAAATATAAGTTTTCATGTATATTGTTGGTAAGTTTTTTGCGAATTAGTTGACTTACCTTGATCGTTTTTTCATCGGGCTGCAACCCTCTCATCTGTTGGAACAAAAAAAAAGAAGATCTTAAAAAAATTTGTACCGACTATATATTAAAGGAGAAAAACAATAAATATTCGAAATTTTGATTTAACTCGAAACCGTCGTGGTTGGGTCAGTCTGTGGCAAGCGCGGTGGTTATAAGTTCGAAAAAATATTATAAAACAAAAAATGTAATAAAACAACCCAATACATCTATAACTTGTATATAAGATTAAATATAAACACTGATTTCGGTTTATAAATCCACAAAAATGCAAGGAATGCATGAGATCAAAATCCCAGTGCTTTTAAATCCTATATTGGTTTTACACTTTATAGGATATTCGCGTTATTTCACATTCAAGCTTTTGTTCATCGAATTCCACGCTGCTGGCCGCCAGAGAGGACTTCTAGGGGATTTATTAGATTATTGGCTTAGCTTTTACTGTTATTAATTGTATTAAAAAAGGGGCTAAACGAGGAACGGAAGTGCCTTAATGGGGACGGAGTTTCTTAACGCTAGGTTCCCAGGTTCCATCCGCCTACCCTGCTATGTACAGAATACAGCGTGAAAGTACTAAAAAAATTATCTTATTTTAAAGATTATCGTGAAATATTATAACGTGGAGACAAATGCGGTGTTGAGTTACGCCAAACACACAGTCTAACACGCAGTCAACAATCAAATAAGGTTCGTTAAATGATTATTATCGATATTGTTATAAAAGTTTTCCAAAATCAGCCTATTTTAAACACTCAAAGGATCTCCTATTTTAGGACTCCAATGTCGTTTTTTTTACATCCATGTTCCCCAATGATCCTCGAATCCACAGCCGTCGTGTTTACAATCGTATATTGTGCCGCTGCATTAAATTATATGTAATACTAGCGACCCGCATGCAGCTTCGCGTATATAAAGGATATTTTAATTTAAAAATCTACTTAAAGGAATGATTTATTTTTATTTCCTCGCTCTGGTAATAAGACAAAAACGCGGCGTTGAGTACCGCCAATCAACACACAATGTGTCGAAAGTTCATCCTGCTATATGCGGGTTACAGCGTGAAGATAAAAAACAAAAGAAATGTTTTTTAGTTAAATACTTTTTAGAAAACAAGTACAAATTTTAACGTAGCTGGATTTGAACCCACATCTCTTTAGAAACCGTCCAAATGCTCTGACCAACTAAGCCATACATTCGAAGCGGGCGACGTCGAAATTCTTATATGCTTGATACAACTTAATTTTATCATATATTATTCAAATTTTAAATTATTATATGTTTTCTAAAAAGTATTTTACTTTCCTAAGTGATATGTGTATAACACTTTAAAAATGTAAAAAATAAGTTAAAGATCATTCAATCAATCAATAAAAATCTTCATCTTATAAATCAAACTGTAGATTCGTTCTTGACAAATGGAGTGTCAATTGATTAGCTGATGGCACTGATTTATTATATTCAATTTGGTTATTCGTCAAAGTGCAATTTCCGAAAGGTACCTTAAAATTATGATATCGAGAGCGAAGTAGAGGCTGTAGTGGTGCAGTGGCACAGAGGTGTGACTGTAACGCGACGGTCGTGGGTTCGATACCCACTCGAGGGAATTAACTATTATTTATTAATATTTTCATTTCTTCGCTCTGGCACTACAACAAAAGCCCGGCGTTGAGTTCCGCCATTCAACACGTAATGCCCCAAAAAATTCGGCGGAAAGTGGGTTACAAAGTGTATGAACACCAGGTCCTTTCTGCCTATCCTGGTACGTGCGGGATACAGCGTGAAGCTGAGGGCGAAGTAATATTATATCAGAAAGGGACAGTTTTTCATCGTTAATGAAGAAGGAGGCTCTATGTTCGATATTTCTTTTATTTTAACGTCACTATGTGTCACTCTATGTGTCCCGCACATAGCAGGGTCGACAGAGGGAACCTGCTAACCTAGTGTTAGGATATTTTCAACCCGCGCTTTGCCTTGTTACCAGAGCGAGAATATATTAAATAATTCATTCCCCTAAATAGGAATCGAAGCCACAACTACCCCTGCGCCACGACTGATTTTTTTCTTATTAATCTCGATTTCAACGTAAATTCCGAATACAGGTGTGAATCACGAATCGTTCTTGTCTAGTAATTTGGTATGCGATAGACATTTCTTGTCGTTTGCGTTCATTTCATCTCGTTAACGCCTCGGCTTTGAGAGGAATGTTGTCGAGGGATTGCTGGGATTTTGACAGTTCCGTGTGACAATTTGTGTAAAGTTACTTTGGATATACGTACATGTACGTTTGTATTTTTATTTTATGTGTTTGAGCCTCACGCTGTATCCCGCAAATATAGCACGTTAGGCGGAGGTGAGCCAGTGTTAATATCACCCTGGGAACCTAGTGTTGAAACACTCACTCTAGTCTAGTCTCGACTAAATAAACTGGTAATAACATATAAACTGGAAAACGGCTTAAATTAATTTGTTAATACTAAAAACTTATAGAAAATTTAACCCTAAAGAGGATACACTAATATTTTAATAGTTTGTAGTTTGAAACAAGAGATTACGTAAAATTTAGTATATACGACGTGGTTTTGCGGTTTCAAAGGTTTATAGATGAACATTCCATTCTATATTTTTTGCTCAGAAACATTTTACACTGTGTAGAGGAATCTAGGACAGCTTTTTATCTAATAATAACAGGAAGTAACAAAGTATTTCACATATCTATACAGAAAAAAAAGAAAGAGAGATGAGAAAAGGAGCTAATTATTTTAATTTCTCTGCCCTTGTACCTAGATAAAGCGCGGCGTTAAGTTTCCTTCAACATGCGATGTCTCGAAAATTAGGTGGCGCGGGGAAACGGAGCGTCTTAACACTAGGCTCACTCTGCCTACCCTGCTGCTATATGCGGGACACATGTCTGAAGCTAAACAAAAAATAAAAAAGCTAAACATAATCAAAGAATATAGCCCGAGGCTGAATATAAATAAACTATACCTAGATAAAATGTGATGAATAGAAATGTGAAAAAAAAAATATTTTTCACATTTCTGCAAACTAAAAACTCTTCAAATATATCGACTAGTATCGAGTACGGGCTCTGTGGGGTCAACAAGCACCACAGTACCTACATGTTAGCATAGCCTTGTCCAAATACGAAACTTTACTAAAACATTGAACGGATGTATCCGTTTCAAATACGTATACGAAAATGTATAGATTTATTCGCATATTTATTTAGGTCTCAAAGGGTATAGGTCTTTGAATGGAAGCTGTCTGTTGGTGTACTGTAATTTTTAAAGTAAAAATCAATTATAAAAAAAATACTTTCACCCTGTATCCCAAACGTAGCAGGGTGGACAAGGGAACCTAGTATTAAGACACTCTGCCCTCCACTTTCCGCCAAATTTTGGAGGCATTGTGTGTTGAGTGGTGGAATTCAACGCCGCAAAATCAATTGATTATGTTTATTCAAAATAAGAAATTAATTGCTTAATTTTTTTAAACGTCAAATAATTTACCGCCAGTTCACTAAAGTTACTGCATCCAATCTGAAAAGAACCGGCGCAGGAGATTCACTTTTGTTTTCAAATCAATGATTTACAGGTAGCAATTTAGTCGTTTTTTTTTAATATTGAGAAATAAAATAAAGAAAAACATTTAAATTTATTTGTTTTATCACATTTTTGCCTAAGCTAACGTCTCTGTTGGTACGAATTGACGTGTACAAAACGCGTTGCCATAGCGATGTGCAAAAAAAATATTTTAAAAAAGTAAAGACAAAAAAGGTCAAAATATTAGGCCGTGTACTTGTTTTTGAATCAGTTCGGTATATTATAAATATATACAAATCTATTCAATTCAATTCAACATGTATAGAAATATTGAGGCCGTTGCGGCGCAGTGAGGGACAGGCCTGATAAAAACGCCTGGTTCTGGCGTCTGGTTCTGAGTTCGATTTCCACTCAACGAGATGATAATTTATACAGAATATCATCGCTCCCTGCTCTGTTAGGGTAGTAAGTAGAACTAAGTAATTTCTATAAAAACTATAATTCACAAAATTTCATACTGTCATGTACATGTCCGCAAAATATTTCTGAAAAGGGGTAAAAAATATTTTTCTTTACGTAACTATTATTATAGATAAAAAGGACAACTGTTGAGCTTGTTCTCAGCAGCACTGCCTTTTGAGACGGGTGTATCTTACGTTCATTTGACTTTAAAGTGCTTACAAAAATGAGAGCAATTTCGACCCAGTTTTAGAAAATACAGGTGTCTGTTGTGGCGCAGGAGTACAAGTGTGTGACTGTAAACGTTACTGGTTGTGGGTTCGATCCCCACTCGAGAAAATAAAAAAATTTGTTTAAATTTATATTCTCACTTCTTCGCTCTGGTGTCAAGGTAAAGCACGGTGAGATCCGCAACTCAACACGAAATGCCTCCGGAATGCGGCGGAAAATGGGAAAAGGAGTGTCTTAACATTAGGTTCCCTCTGCCTATCCTGCTGTGAGCGGGATACAGCGTGAAGCTGATTTGAAAAATCTAGTTTAATAAAAAAATATTGGGTATTGAAATTAAAGTTTATTTATTTTTTTAAATGTCAGTATTTTTTACCTTCCGCGTAATACGAAAATACCGAAGAAAATGATACAAATAGAAAACGATGAAAAATTTAATTCATTTATTTTTTTTTAATTCAAATAATTTAAATTCAAAAATTAATTTAATATAATATGTGTAAATAAAACATAGCTTATAAGCAAAATATTTAAAAAATCAAGGGCCAGTTCAATAGTATCAGTATGCAAGAACAATAGGATCGTGATCCACAGAGAAATTCAAAGCTTAGTGGCGAAGCTATCCTAACTCCAGTCAGAAATAGATGGGTGTGCAGTGTACCCTCTTGCACTAATATGAAATTTACATACCTAAATCGCTTTATTACGATCGTATTTAAGGTCAGTAGCAAATAATTGTGGTTTTTTGTTATAGAAAATGAAAATTAATTCATTACCACGAGTAGGATTCGAACTCATAGCTGCCGCGGGTACGCGGAAATTAATTATTTTTTTATTTTTTAAACAGGATAACAAGATCACACACGTGGTTTTCAGTTTATTTTCAGTTTACGTGGTTTTCAATTCCACCACACGCAATATTTCTAAAAAAAACAAATCAAATCAAATCAGCTTCACGCTGTATCCCGCACACAGTAGGGGCAGATAGAACCTAATGTTAAGACACTCCGTTCCCAACTTTCTGCCGAGTTCTGGAGACATTGCGTGTTGAGTGGCGGAACTTAACGCCATGCTTTGCCTCGACACCAGAGCGAAGAAATGAAAATATTAATGTAAATAAATATTTCATCTCCTCGAGTGGGGATCGAACTCACAACCAGTTGATTTTACAGTCACACTTTATGCCGCTGCGCCACGACAGACACCTCTATTTTCTAAAACTGGGCCGAAATTGGAGAAGGGAGTGTCTAAACACTAGGTTCCATAAGCACATTACCAGCGCCGGCATTTAAAACCGGCGTGAAGTAGTGGCTTTATTCCACTGAGTTTCGCATCAGGTAATGCCGGGCTCCGGCGCCCAACCCCCACCTTAAAGGCCGGCAACGCACCTGTAGCTCCTCTGGTGTTGCACGGGGTCGTGGGCGGCGGCAATTACTTACCATCAGGTGACCGAACGCTCGTTTGCCTTGTCTTTTCCATAAAAAAAAAGTCTACACTGTACTTTATATATAGTGGCATATAGCGTGGAGCGTATGCCATATACATATATTAACATCCGGTTATTATTCAAGTAATTCGCTGTTCATATTACTTATTATTCTGTCAAATTAAACTATTAACTTGTCCAGTTTGTTAAATAGGTTGCGTTTTTTCTGTACAGCTTTTGTTCGCAAATCGATATGATAATTGGTACGAAATGAGGCCGTAGTGGCGCGGAGTAACAGTGCCTGAATGTGAACTCGATGATTGTGGGTTCAATTCCTACTCTGAAGAATGAATTATTTCTATTTCCCTACTCTGATAGTATGGCAAAGCGTAGTGCTGAATCCCACCTATGATTATGTAATGTTTCAAGAATTGGAAGGAGAAAAAGGGGAGAGTTGGAACGCATATTTTTTATTAATAAATTATCTATTTTGTATCTGGCTGACCATAAATTCTGTTACAATTAAAAATAAACAAAATATAACTTTTGAATTTTTAAAACCTTTTATACTATTGTTCAATATATTTAATAGTTTTACATTAATGTATTAAATCAGCTTCACGCTGTATCCCGCACACAGCACGGTAGGCAAAGGGGACCAAGTGTTAAGACACTCCAGCGAAGAAATTAAAATATAAATGTAAATAAATATTTCTTTTCCTCGAGTGGGGATCGAACCCACAACCAGTCGATGTTACAGTCACACTTTGTGCCCTGATCAAATTCACTTCTTATAAATATAATTTCTAATCCTGCGACACACAACTTGTCATCATCAGCGGTCGTGGCGCAGCGGCACAAGCGTGTGACTGTAACGCGACGGTTTTGTGTCCAGTTCTTACTCGGAGGATTTTTTTCTAAATATTTTTTTTATTTCTTTGCTCTGGCACAAAGGCTCGGCGTTCAGTTCCGCCACTTACCACGCAATGCCTCTAAAAATTCGGCAGAAAGTGGGGAACGAAGTGTCTTATATTTCTTTGCCTACCCTGCTGTGGGCGGGATACAGCGTGAAGCTGGTTTAATATGTTTATTTCTTTGCTCCTGATCCGAGGCAATAGCGCGGTGTTGAGTTCCGCTACTCAACACACAATGCCTCGAAAATTCCGCGGAATAAAGAAATGTAACTTACTTTATATAAGGTATGTAGGAATTAATGAATAAATTATACAATTAGCTTGTCTAGGTAGAAATATCGACACTAGCGGAAAAAGAAGTACACAAAATATTGAGAAAAGAGAATCAATATGTATATAAAAGTTAATACTTAGAAACGCTTTAAAGCTTATTGTTTGAAACTTTGCGTGTTAAGTGACGCAACTTAACGCTGTGCGTGAATTTGTAACATAGACATACACAGCTTCGCGCTGTATCCCGCATGTAGCAGGGTCCGCGGAGGGTACCTTGTGTTAAAGCATTCCACTTCCAGTGGACGCTAATCTTGATTCTAAAGCGAAAATAAATCATACTAGCGAGTGTGAATACAAGTCGCGTTTACAAGCGGCTTCAATTTTTCTCTACTCTCCTTAAAACAAAACATCAATAAAAAAAACATAGAATGGTCACTCCATTCTATTCACTTCCATTCTATTCATATCCACATTACTAAATCTAAATCTGACGCCCGCCCTTCCTCTTTCTGACTAAATCTGACACCCGCCCTTCCTCTTTCTGACAAAAAGGAAGCTTATCCACCTCCTTTAGTACCTTCCCTCATTCCAAAATATAACCTCGTTCGAAAAAAATTAAACTTATTATACCATAAGATATTTGGTTAAAAAGCTGACATATTTAAATGAAAAATGCAACCTGCAATTGATCCTTAGTCGCTCAAGCAACTTCATATTAACCTACAAATTAATTTCAAACTCAGCTATAATACGATGGTCTCTTTACTTTTCATTAAAAAGCTAAGCTCAGCTTTTAATGAAAGTTTAGTTTAAATGCTGCTAATATAGACGTTTTTATTTAAATATTTTGCTTAGGTTTTTTCCCAAATTTGATAAATATAATTTAGACTTCAATATTTTTCTGCATATCAGAGAGTAGGCGGAGAGAGTTTAGTGCAAGACACTCCGTTCTTCAATTACCGCCCGAATTCGAGGTATTGCGTGTTGAGTGGCGAAACTCAACGCCTCTCCTTTTTACCGTGGGAGGAAGAAAATATTTCTATCCTCTGAGTGAGGATTGAACCCACAATTATCTTGTCCCACTGTGCCACGATGTCCTCTTCTATGAATCAAAATGGAAAATGATAAACGAAGTGGCATCAGCCACAAAAGCTTTAGTGCCATTAATTATAATTCAAACGCTGAACTGTATAATAAATAGGGGAAATGAAAATTTCCGTCGTGGCGCGTGTGCGCGACGGTTGTGGGTTCGATTCCCACTTGGGGAACGAAATATTTTATATTTCCATATCCTCGCTGTGCTAAAGTACCAAAAGCGCGGCGTTGAATTCCGCTATTACACAGAACCTTAGCTCTAGGTTTCCTGTACCTACCATGCTACGCAGCTACAGTGTCACACAAAAAAATGGTTGTATTTAAATTATCTCATTTCCCCGCTCTGGCAGTCAAATCGCGGCGTTGAATTCCACCATTCAACGCACAATATCTTGAAAATTGAATGGAAACTCGGGAATCGAATGTTTTAACACGAAAAGTCTGAACCGATTATTTAATAATAAAAATAAATAGTTAAAATTAGAATTTTAACTATTTATTTTTATTGTACCACATTGTGATCTAAAACTTTATAGCAGACCTAAGAATTTGTAATACGACAGTATATACGAGTACAGCATGTTGTCTCATGAATAAGTAATATATTCTTTTGGACATTTGTATTGGAAATTTGTAACAAATTGTGTTATTTGATTCAGAATATAAGCCTAAAATGGACCTAACTAACAAAATATATTTATTTTTAGGGTTCCATATCAAATATATTCAAGAAATTATATTTAAATAGTTATTTAATATTCAGATTCAAATCCAAGAAAAAAGGTGATTCATGCCTTTTCCCGCATGAAGGGATAGGCAGAGAGGGAAACTGGTTTTTAAACACGCTGTTCCCACAACATTGTTAGGTAACGAAAGGTGGAACTAAAATCGGTAATGGTGCAATGGTCCCACTTATAGCAGGACAAGCAGAGAAATCCCAGGAATCTAGTGTAAACACTCGTTCCCATTAGGACACTTTCGTTCCCCACTTTCCGCCAAATTCTCGAGGCATTGCGTATTAAAAGGCAGATCTCAACGCCGTGCATTGCCTATTTACCAGAGCGATGAAATGAAACCCTCCGCCACGACTACCTCAATAATAATAATAATGACCAATCATATAATTGAAAATAATAAATTTTCAATTTACATTTATAAATATAAGAGAGATATTTGAATACACTTAATTAATAGCTTTTCGTATTCACGTGTGAAATGTTTCACGCTGAATAATTTATGTTGTTGATATTATTAAATCAAACATGAGGCCAGGGGCATGATATGTGACTGTAATCGCGACATTTTCAGAGTTCGATTCCCACTCTTAACTTAACTTAACTTAACTTAGCTTCACGCTTTATCCCTAGCGGGGCAGTCAGAGAGAACAGTACTCCAGTATCTTTGATACTGTGATTTTGAAGGTCAACTGAGGTCTCCCCCGATCCCCACTCGAGTAGATTAAATATTTAATTTCGATTTTCTTCAGTCTAGTATCGGGGCAAAGCGCAGCGTTGAGTTCCGCCACTCAACACGCAATGCCTCCAAAATTCGGTTGAGAGGAGAATGGAAAAGATAACGAAAGGATACCGGAGTGTCTTAACACTAGGTTCTCTCTGTCTCGCCTGACGTATGTGAAAACAAAAGAACATGATAGTAGATAGGTTTGATTTTCACTTTTTCTCGTTTTGGTAACAAGACAAAGCGGAGCGTTGAGTTACGCTACTCAACATGCAATATTTCGAAAACTAGGCAGAAAGTGGGGAACGCAGTGTCTCAACATCCTCTACCTATATTGCTATTTGCGGAATACAGCGTGTAGCTAGAAAAAAGGCAGGACTTTTTAATTAATAAATGAATGAATGAGTTTTAATTTAAGTAGTGTTCCTGAATATAACAAGTTTCCATTTTAATTTCCCTTTTTTAATATATCCTATACTATTTATTTAGAAAACGTATAAAAATTTGAACGTAACGGGACTCGAACCCGCGCCTTCGGGAAACCGACCAGGCGCTCTGACCACTAAATCATTCGTTTCCTAAGTGTGGAATAACACTTTAAAAATGTTAAAAATATCCTATACTATTTCAATGTACCAAATTATTAAAAATATTTATAGAAATATCTGCGTATCTATATTATTTTTCTTTTATATTAGAATCAATCAAAGAAACGAAAAAAATGGATTAATGCGAATAAGATTCGCTCGTGAAGGATCCATAGCAAGAATTTAACATTTGGCCATAATATGAACACTAGTTTCTCCAGTAAATATCGCTTTGTTTTTCATTTATTTAGTAACAAATATTCCTTATTGAATTACAAGCACTATGTTTGCTTGTCAAGTTGCATAGAAATATCAGTAGTATCAGTACTACAGGAAGCTAACACTCCCTTGGAAAACAGTTCTGCTGAGTTCTAGAGCCAACAAGATATTTAATATTAATTTCTTTTAATAAAATATTTTCACAAAAGGGATATGTCCAACAATTTTATCTACGAAGTTCTCTAAAAGGTAAGACCAAAACAATAATCCGTTTGATAAAAACTTGTACCTTGAACGATGCCACGAATAGTTTTTAAACTTTATTACTTAGTTAAAAACTTACTGACTACTCCTATTTTATCCATGATCTGATATTACAGGAACAACAACAGAAATAATTTCTATATGGATTAATTGAAGCCAGTATTTAGACATGGCGTAGGGGCACAAGAGTGAGAGTGTAAACGTGACAGGTCGGGGGTTCGATTGAAATTCGAGAAAATTAAATATTCAATATTTTCATTTCTTCGCTCTGGTAACGAGAGAAAAGTGCCTTGACTTCCACCAATCAACACGCAATGCCTTCGTAATTTATCGGGAAATAGAGAACGGAAGTGTCTTAATGAGAAGAGTGTTTTAACACTAGGTTCCCAGGTTCTCTCTGCTTACTCTGCTATGTAAGGGATGCTTAATTTTATGGTAAAAAAAAGATTTTGACGAATTGAGAACCTCCTTTTTTTAAAGTCGGTTAAAAAAAATATTTAAATACTTTATATCGTATTTATCTATTTTAAGTAAGTGGTAAAAGAGGCAGGGAGTCACACTGATTAATCTACAAGAGCACAGTACCGCTGGACTGAACACAAGATGGTTGTGATTTCTAAAAATAGCCTAAATATTAACGGCAATACACCTGAACCTAATAAAATAAGTTAAAAAAGCAGCTCCACGTCTTTTTCCCGCACATCCAATTTAGTAGAGGAGTCAGTCAGAGTCAGAAGAATCAGAGGAATCACTAGTGTTCTTAACATAAGGATCTGTATTGCTAATTTTCTGCCCAACCTTGGAAAAACATTGCACGAAGCAGCGAAACTCAACACCGCATTTCTCAATCCGATAGAAAAAAATATATATTTTAATATAATTATAGCTCCAAATTGAGATTGAAATCAAACCAACTAACCAACAATAGTCAATTAAATCTCTAAAAACATATGAACCAACATACCTGAGCTATCAATTCAGGTGGTGGGCGTGGGGCGTTCAAGGCGTCATCGTAGGCAATATCGTTGGGCAAAAGATACTGCGGTAGGAGGTAGGTAGCGAGGAACTCAGGCGACGGCTGCAATGGGACCCGCTGTTTGGGCCCCGGCGGCATCACGCGTGACGCTGGCGGCACATCTGGCCCGACTGTACAAAGAAGAAAATTTTAAAACTGATGTTGAAATTTTGATACAAAGTATATACTGGTGTTAATAGTATTGAGATAGTACAATTCACTTTTTTTCACTCCATGACTAATTTTAATGAGGTTCACGTTGTATTTCTGCAGAGAAAATTCAGTTTTAAGATACCCTGTTCCCCAATTGTGTCCAATTTTCAAGATATTTTATTCTTTGTGGCTGATCATAACGCCGTTGCGGCCATATTAATAGAATGAATGATTACTTATATTTAACTTCTCAACACAATGTGTGGGATATGTAAAAATCAAATAAACATATGTTATATAATTATGTTGTTTTTTACCTTTATTTAACCTCAAGCTTTTAATTCTTATATAGAAACAAAGCAATAATGTATTACAATAACATTAAGACGATATTCGAGAGCTTTGTAAAAGTTTAATCTTTAGCTTTACGTTGAACCTTGTGTTAAGATACTTCATTTCCCACTTTCCACTCAATTTTCAAATCATTAGGCGGAACTCCACTTCGCGCTTTGTCTTATTACCAGAGCAAGGAAAATGAAAATAATTTATTTCACCGATTGGTCGTACTGTTCGACCGTCGGGTCGTTTTAAAGTTTAATAAAGAAGTTTTAAAGTTAAATATTCAGTGTCTATTGGAGTGTCTTAACACTAGGACCTAACTAAATACTCAGCTAGCGCATACACTATAATCTCTATATCATCTTCACGCTATATCCCGCACATAGGAGGGTAGGCGGAGGGAACCTAGTGTTAAAACACTCCGTTCCCCACTTTCCGATGAATTTTTCGAGGCATTGCGTGTAGTGTGGTGGATTTTTGCCTTGGTGCTAGAGCGAAGGAATGAAGATATTAATAAACAATAATTAATTCCCTCGATCGTGGGGATCGAACCCACAACCGTCGTGTTACAGTGCACCATTGTGCCCCTGCGTTAACTAGCTACTACTACTACTACTGCGTAGTCTTAAAGGTGTGAAATGTTAAATAAACATTTTTACACCTACATTTTCAGTAAATAGAATTTCATGGATTTACGCCGAAGAAATTATCTCGTCCGGACGGCTCTGATAAACTAGTTAAAAACTACGCCACGTCAGAGAAGTAAACTGGCATCGCAAATAGAAAAGTAAAAAAATATACAGATTTTCCAATATTTTTTCACTGAAAAGTTATCATACGGATATATTTAAATTATTTTGATTTTCCTGTTCCATTAGGCAACACGTCGATGAGTGGGACGTTAAATGAGGAATGGAATGTCTGAACACTTGGTTCACTATAGAGACACTATGTTCCCATCAAGACACTTCTGTTCCCCACTTTTCGTCGAATTCGCAAAACATTGGTGATTATGTGTATTGAAAGTGTAACTAATCCGTTTATTGTTTTTTTTTTAAATATTTCGATATATCCAATGTGCCTGGAGTGAGCCAGGAAATAAATCACTGCCCAAGACGGCATATCTCTTAAATGAGTGGAAAGAGAAGAATAGAGAGTTGAGACACTATTCTATAGTAAGAACGTATAATACATACTTAACTATTACTTACAATTATGAGCACAATGGATATGCTCACAACAGTAACTGACTTATGTCTTCATACTTTTTTGGCCTCACGGTTTATTGGTGTTCATAGGTTCATTTCAATAAGAATAAAAGTAAAAAAAAAAACATTTAATATATTTTCTAGACATAACAATCTTATAAAAGTGCGTTTTTCCGTAAATAGAAACTCGTTAGTAAGAATTATAACGAATCTGAATTGAGGTCAGTCGTGGCGCTGAGGCACAAAGTGTAATTGTAAAATTAACTGGTTGTGGGTTCGATACCCACTCGAGGAAGAGAAATATTTATTTACATTTATATTTTCATTTCTTCGCTCTGGTGTCGAGGCTTAGCGCGGCGTTGAGTTCCCCCACTTGGCACCAGCCTCCAGAATTCGGCGGAAAGTGAGGAACGGAGTGTCTCAACACTAGGTTCCGTCTGCCTACCCTACTGTGTACGGGATTAGGTTTCCCCTGCCTAATCTGCTATATGCGGAATATAACGTGAAACTACTTAATTTATCTCCAAAAATTCCAAAATTAAATAAAAAAGACAAGTAAAACAGAGTATTAGCTACATTTGTAAAAGCCTTAGAACTCCTTAGAGAGTATCTTTAAAGATTAATGACTGTAGATACGTATGAAGTAACTATAAAGAACGACGCCGACGCTCAATATCCATTATTTATTTTATACGTGTTATAAAAAGTGAAAATTAAGTTCAATTTTACAATTAAATAATTTTTGGGTTCCGTAACTAAAAGACAAACCAGAATCCATATAAGGTTATTTTGCTGTTTGTCTGTCCTTTTGCCTGTCACGATCATTTTCCTAAAGGGGGCGTGAAAAAAAAAATAAGTGAAGCTATTAACATCATACGTAATCATAACGGTTATGGGTCCGATTCCCACTGAGGGAATTAATTATATTAATTTCATCAATTTGGTAAAAAGACAAAGCGCGGCGTTGAGTTCCGCTCAACACACAATATCTCGGATACATTTTTATGTAGATAGAATAAAATCTCAAGCCACTAAGCAAAAGAAATTCCCCACTGCACTGTCATACTATCATTGTTTCAACTCCCTAAGTTCAAACAACGAAAACAAAATAAAAACAATCGGGAGAAAAGAAAAAATTAAAGCATTCCATCTGAGACATTATTAATTGTTATTATATTAAGAACGAAAATTTGCGATTGTACCTGTGGTCGTAGTGGGTTCAGTCTCCTCTAGGGGAACTATTGATGTAAGAAAAATATTAAATATTTCCTTCTTATAAAATAATTGGGAAGAAACGGAAACCGAATACACTCTCTTTGCCTACGTCACAAAAAACTAATAATACGTATAAGGTAAATCACACTGTTTTCCGCATATGAAGAGCAGGGAGAGCGAGTCTTGTGTTAGGACACTCCGTTCTCCGCGCACCGCCTAATTTTGAAGACATTATATGCTGATTGGCGGAACTCAATGCTGCGCTTTGTCTTGTTACCAGATCGAGAAAGTGAAAACAATTCAGTCACAGTCCATGACAGCCTCACCTTAACATCTTCCTGGTGGTGACTTCTGGTTCATTTTTGACTTAAAAGGAATGGAACCCCAAAAACACCATTTAAAATTAATCGAACTCAACAAGTGCTTTAAGTCTGAAAATAATATTATTGATTTGTTGTCTTTTTATGAATAAGAAGTTCTAGTAAAAGTTTTAAAAGATTCCCTAGAAGCGTGGAACACCTAGAATACTTTATAAGCTTTCCAAGGCTAGTTTCAATGTCGATAAAAACAATATAAGAGTTAAAATTGATGAATAAATGGGTCAGATTTTAAAGCGCTTTTATTAGGTCGAGCTGTAACAAACTATGTAATAAAATTTTAGAAACTGAATTTGGCCCACTTTTAATAATTGTGTCATCATGAATATTGGCCAGGCCAAGTTGTGGGTTCGATTTCCACTCGAGTCTTTATACTTTTTAGGCTTCACGGCTTACTGGGATACATACATGGATAATAATAAACTATAGTTATACTGATATGTAACGGTGAAATCAGGTTAACATTTTGGTAATTTTTTACCGCAACTCACTCTTGGCCATTGTGCCATTTGTGGCCAAGTGGCCACAACTCATTTTTCGAGGCTGGGATACGCCTGTGCATTTATATAAAATTACTTTTCATTTTATTAAGAATAAAAGTGAAAAGAAAAAACATCATATATATTTTCTAGACATAACAATCTTATAAAAGTGCCTTTTTTCCGTAAATAGAAACTCATTAGTAAGAATTATAACGAATTGTTTTCTTTTATATGTATCTCTCAGTACTTATATTTAATTCAATAAACAATTATTGAAAGCACTTTCTCAACTTTAAGACAGAATGTTTGTTCCATATTTTGTCTTTCTTACAGCGTCAATCGCTGTGTCCTGTATATTTCAGGTAGGCACAGGGAACCTAATTAAGACACTCCGTTCGAGACCTTACGTGTTAAGCAGCAAAACTAAACGTCGTAGAATGTCTTGTTATCAAAGTAAGAAAATGATCGGATCCTTGAGTGGAACTCACAAGCGTCGAATTCACAGTCAAACGCTGTGGTGCTCCGTCATGACACAAAGCAAAGCAACGAATTTCGCCGCTCGACAAGGAATGTCTCGAATTGGGCAGGAACTAGAAATCGAAATGTCTTAATACTACATACGGGATAAAGCGTGAAACTACCTAATTTATCGCCAAAATTCCAAAACTAAACAAAAAAGACATGTAAAACAGAGTTTAGCTACATTTGTAAAAGCCTTAGAACTCCTTGGAGAGTATCTTTAAAGATTAATGACTGTAGAAACGTATGAAGTAACTATAAAGAACGACGCGGCGCTGAAATCCATTATTTATTTTACATGTGACGTGTTTGCTATAAAAGGTAAAAATTAACTTGAATTTAAATCATTTTAGGGCTCCGGTACTTAAGAATATACCAGACTCTTATAAGAACACTTTGCTATCTGTTTGTGTGTCTGTCTGTCTTTGTATTTGTCGAGAACATTTTTCTTCTGTCCCGTAGAAATGAAAATACCGCCCGTACGTACCGCCCAATTTTAATATAAGAATATTTTTATATAATAATAATAATGTGCTGATTGGCGGAACTCAATGCTGCGTTTTGTCTTTTTATCAGAGCAAGGAAATGAAATGAAATAATGCATTACCCATAGTGGGAATCGAACACAAAGCCCCCACGTTTTCAGTCTATGTAATAAAATTATAGAAACTTAATTTGGCCCACTTTTATTATGTTACAAACTATGTAATAAAATTATAGAAACTTAATTTGGCCCACTTTTATTATGGTAGAACTTTGGCCAGGCCAAGTTGTGGGTTCAGTTCCCACTCAGGAAATGATGAATTCATCATCATTGCAAGAAAGCGGAACTCAACGCCTCACTATATCTACCAGAGCAGGGAAATGAAAATGACATGCAAACACTGTCTCTCAGCCCAATGACGGTCTCATGTAACCTCAGAAAATAGAAAAATGGGGAATTTTACCACTAGGTTCTTTGTCTTCGATACGAAATATTCATTATAGATATGCGGCAAATGGGAAAAGTAAATAAAATTTACTTTAAATGCAGTAAGACCAGGCTAGGCAGAGGCCAGTCGCGACACGAGGGCAGGAGTGTGGGACTGTGAACATGAAAAGTTCTGGGTTCGATTTCTACTTAAGGAAATAAAATATTTGTTTATTTTTATATTTTCATTCCTTCACTTTCACTAAGCACAAAAGAACCCCGTTGTGCTACCACGCTGTCATTGTTTCAACTCCCTAAGTTCAAATAACTAAAACAAAACAAAAAATAATGAGACAAAAGGAAAATTTTAACCATTGTTTTGACTTGTGTCGGAGACATTATTAATAGTTTTTTTTTTTATATTAGGAATGAAAATATGCGAATTTACTTGTGATTATAGTGGGTTCAAGGGAAGGCAGAGCGAAGGTAGTGTTAGGACACTACGTTCTCCGCGCACCGCCCAATTTTCCAGACATTAGTGCTGATTAGCGGAACTCAACGCTGCGTTTGGTTTTCTTATTAGACCGAGAAACAGAAATATTGCATTACACGTAGTGGGAATCGAAGGCACGGCCGCTGCGTTTACTATGCCATGACGGCCTCACGTTAACATTGAATTAATATAGAAAAAAAAGACCATTTGAACGAACTCAACAAGCGCTTTAAGTTTGAAAATAATTTTATTGATTTGTTCCATTTTTATTGACGAGAAATTCTAGAAAAAGATTCGCAAGGTTCCCTAGAAGCGTGGAAATAACGACACCTAAAATACTTTATAAGCTTTACACCAAGGCTAGTTTCAATGTCGGTAAAAACAATATGAGAGTTAAAAATTGATGAATGCATAAATATGTCAATTTTTAAAACGCTTTTATTAGATCGAGCGTAACAAACTATGTAATAAAATCTTAAAAACTCAATTAAGTTCAGTTTTTTATTGTATCATCATGAAACTTCTTCAGGCCAAGTTGTGGGTTCGATTGCCACTCAAGGAAATGTTGATATTTTCATTTCTTCGCTCAGTTGCCGATGCAAAGCCGGACGTGGCTAATGTCAGGATGAAGAAGTTCTTATTAAATTAGCTAGACTGACTCAGCAGTACTAACTTTTTTATTTGATTGAAAAGATTGAATGATTAAAAGAAAATCGATACAGTTCATTCAGTTGAATGTCGATAAAATTAGCGCATTAGGAAAGCAATACAAGGCGGCGTTTAGTTTCACTTACCAACATGGTGCGTGAAAATATTTGAAGATAATAAATATTTCAGACCAGTGAGGCCAGTCGTGGCGCAGCGGCACGAGGTGTGACTGTAAAACTGACTGGTTGTGGGTTCGATCCCCGCTCGAGGAGATGAAATATTTACTTAAATTTATATTTCCATTTCTTCGCTCTGGTGTCGAGTGGAGAACGGAGTATCTTAACACTAGGTTCCCTCTGCCTACATTGTTGTGTGTGGGATACACGGGAAGCAATTTTTTTTTTAGTAAATATTTCATTAATCAGAGTTAGAATAGAATCCACAACCTTACGTTCACTATCGCACGCTTGAGCCCACAGGGCACCTAACGTACATTATATATCATATGTAAACGTAAGCCGAGATGAGACGTCGTGTTCAATATTCCTGATATCAGCATCGACGGATTTGTACACTATATTGGTTTGGCTTTATCTTAGTTATGTCAATAGTAATTAACAAATAATCAATCAGCTTCACGCTGTATCCCGCACACAGCAGGGTAGGCAGGAGGAACCTAGTGTTAAGACACTCCGTTCCCCACTTTCTGCCGAATTCTGGGCGCATTGCGTGTTGAGTGGCAGAGCTCAACGCCGCGCTTTGCCTCGACACCAGAGCGAAGAAATGGAAATATAAATTTAAGTAAATATTTCATCTCCTCGAGTCTGGATCGAACCCACAACCAGTCGGTTTCACAGTCACACTTTGTGCCGCTGCGCCACGACTGGCCTCAATAGTAATTAACAGTTATAAGAGAATGATAGGAAACAGTAGGGAATTAACTGGAGGTCTATTGTTTCTGAGGACAGTTTGATGAGTCACTAGGTGTTGTTCAGGTCAGGTCAGGTTAGAGATGTGGGAGCTTAGTGTCAAAAAAATCTATTCTTATTCTTTTCACCTGGATTATAGGCATTGCGTGTGGTGTGGCGAAACTCAACGCGCTTTGTAGAGGACTAAAACCCAGGTCTATCATGTGTTCAATAATGTCTTTCCAACCGACTGAGATGATGGAATCTACATATATAAATAAGACATGTAGTATAAATATATGTGGAAATCGTATCTGATTAGAATAATTTCACAGAATAACTCCCCGAAAATTTACAGGGACATAAAAGTTAAATTTACAAATATGTATCTGATGAAATTATGTTTTCGGTGTATATTATTAATGACGAACCAAATCATAAAATTATATTCCACCGCCGTATTTGCCGTGTGTTCCGGGCTTAGAATAGGAACACTCGCCAGCAATGGCAACACGCCCCATGCGTGTAAACTCTACCAGATCATTCCCAGCACCACTTCCGGCATTTAAAACCGCCGTGAAGTAGTGGCTTTCTGCCACTACGTGTCTGCCACACGCGTGAGGTAATGTCGTGCACCAGCGCTCAACTCCCGCCTCTTCCTGGAATATGATAGCGGCACTGAGATATTTACGACCCTAGAACAGTACCAGCACCAATGGTGCTGGATAATCCATCCGTGAGTCTTTAAGCTCAGGCCACTCGTCGAGTTCTGAAGAGGGCCCAACGTACAGCTACGCATGCCTATACGGGTCCCGTAGTGGTAATACAGAAACGGATCAGCTCATGGAGCACATGCTATCGACGATATTTTCTCACAAATCCTCCCTGATAAAGTCGTGATATTGGCAATTTTAATGCGCACAATGCCAGTTGGCTTGGATTACTAACTACCGACACCAACCACGCGGGGATGGGCCGCGGTGTCTTATCACCAGGTGTCTAGGTTTCCTTTTCCTATCCGGCTATGACATGACATGGGATACAGCGTAAAACTAAAAAAAGTAAAATAAGTTTACTCTAAGGTTCATTATGACTCTCGGCTAATGTGTGTTAATATAGTTTCAATTTACGATAAAACGACGCGAAGTAGGTTCTATATATAGAATTCATTTAAACCATCCATTAATTTGATGCAAGTTGGTTAGGATAATTAGCTTGTTATTAAAGTTTTATTTATAATAGTTTCACTTTGTAACCCGTATAAGCGTTAGACATTGGGAACCTGGGGACCTAATATATAGACACGCGGTACCCATTAGTATACTTTTATTCTCCGAATTTTCGAGTCATTGAGTGTTGAGAGGCGGCTACGTTGCCAGAGAGAGTAAATTAAAATACTAAATATTTCATTTCCTTGAGTGGGAATCCAACCCACAATTCTCCTGAATTCGGCGGAAACTTGATAACGGAATTCTTTGAATGGTAACAGAGTGACTTAACACTAGGCTCTAATCACAGTTACAGTGGGTTATATGGAAGCTATTAATGTTATATAATATATTATATCACAAAAAATAGACGGTATATATAGCCTTCCTCGATAAATGGACTATCCAAGACTTAAAAAAAAATCAATTCTAACCAGTAGTTCCTGAGATTAGCGCGTTCAACCCAACAAACCTTTCAGCTTTTTGACATTAAGTGTAGATTGTTTAATCACAATAGAAGTATGTTAATGAACAGCAATTATAACAGTGTTAACATAACTCATTGTTATATGAAAATGATAATTATTCGACAAATTCTGTTTCATAATAACGTCATATAATAAAGCATTTACCTGAAATTCGCGAAAATTTTAGTTTTAAATTTACTTATAGAAACTGTTGTGAGGTGGTGAAATAGAGCCTGCTGTAAACGGCTAAATATTGTATTTACTTTATTTTCATTTTCTTGCTCTGGTAGATGAAACGCGGCGTTAAGTTCCGGCACTCAACACACAACCTCAAAAAATAATTTTAAAATGGGGAATGGAGTGTCTCAACAACTCCCGCTACCTACCCTACGTGGGTAAAAACGTGAAACTGCATTTTCTTAGTGGCATGGCTTGATGGCTGAATATGGAGCTTAAAGTCACAATTTGTCTTATTAAATCGGGGAAGTTACAATATAACCTCGCAGGTATCTGACTGTAAAAGGAACCCACGACCATCGAGTACCAACTCCACCACAGACCAATATCCTATCAATAATTTACGTACAAAACAGTAAAATATTCAGAAATTTATATATATATATATATATATATATATATATATATATATATATATATATATATATATATATATATATCATTTCGTTTCCGACAGTAAATTACTTTGAAAATTATTTTCAGTACCTGCTTTCAATCACACTGTTTCGATCACAAAGTACCTACTATGTGATGCGCGTCGAGTGTAATTACATACATACACATACATACATACCGTAATAACCACTAAACATAATCATCTTATGCAGAATTAATTTATATTCAATTGAATTGAATGGTCAGTTATGTCAGTTACGTCCTATAATATTATTATTTGAATTATAATTAAAGTTTCTTTTTGTGTCACGCTGTATCCCGCACACAGCAGGGCAAATGGAACCTAGGGTTAAGAAACTCCGTTCCACATTTTTCCGCCGAATTCTGGAGGCGTGTTGAGTGTCGGAACTCAACACCTCGCTTTGCCTCGACACCAGAGATTAATATTTTATTTCCTCGAGTGAGAATCAAACCCACTACCTGTCACGTTGACAGCCACACGCTTGTGCCCCTGCCCCACGACTGGCCTTATATAGTCGTTAGGACAATTGCGTCTCATAATGTTGTTAAGGATAATTGCTGCTTAAAATTCACTAGCGTTTACCTTCAGCTTTGCTCCTGTGGACATGACATGAAAGTAAATCTGTCTTCGATTTGAGGTAATGAAACTGGTGCAGGGGTACAAGCGTGCAACTATAGACGCAAGGGTTGTAGGTTGAATTCCCATTTGAGGAATTAAATATTTAATATTACGATTTCCTTGCTCTGATAACATAAAGCGCGGCGCTGAGTTGCGCCACTCAACTCGCAATGCCTCGACAAGTGGCAAACGGAGGTCTTAACACTAGGTTCCCTCTACTTAACTCTGCTAAATGTGGGATACAGCGTGAAACTTAAAAAATCAAGGTAGCTCATTTCTGGTATAATATAACAGAGGAGCTTAAATTTTCAACGGCTGTTGCAAAATTAAGCGTTTCTCAACTTCGTCTGTGTGCAGTGCGACGAACGAAACGAAATGTATGTCGAAAAAGCTCAGAACTAAAGTTTGTGCGGAAGTTCATCTGACAGACGACGACATCCGGTTTCCGTCAAATTAACTTAATTAATTGTGACTAATATATTTTTAAAATTACTTTCTGTACTGGCTTCATGCTTTTTCCGCCATAACAGGGTAAGCAGATGAATTTACTATTCAGAAACGCAGTTCTCCACTTTCTCTCGGAATCTGAAACGTTATTGATTAACGGTGCAACTTAACGCTGCGCTTTGTCCAAAATAGCGGTATAATGAACTTTTTATTTTTAGCCCCACGCTGTATTTCGCACGTAGCAGGGCAGGCAGAGTGAATACGGGAAGTGTGTCCTAGTGTTAAGACACTCCGTTCCCATTAAACACTACCGTTGCTCACTTTCGAATTCTCGAAGCATTGCATGTTAAATAGCGTAACAGAATTCGCTTTGACACGTTATCTGGTAACGAGAAAAAGCGACGCGAAAGAAAAAAATATATTGCTATCAAAATATTAAAATCATTAAAAACATATATCTAAATACCGCATGTGTGCAAGTCTAGAAGTTGTTGTTGTAGTTGTTGAAAATTGTTTGACAAAGATGCTCTATGGTGGCTTCCAAGCACGGGAGAAAATTTCGTAAGTATATGCATGTTTATTTGTTTACAAATTTCTCGGAAACTAAGTTTGAAACATTGAGATGAACTTTTTACTTACATGAATTATATTGTAATTGTAGAAAACAAAAATCAGTTCAGTAGTTATTGAGGCATTTTCAAAAAAAAACACCAGCCTCACGCTGTATCCCACAAACAGCACTGTAGGCATAGCGAACCTAGTGTTAAGACACCGTTCCCCACTTTCCGCCGAATTCTGGAGGCTTTGCGTACTGAATAGCGGAACTCAACGCCGCGCTTTTGCCTCGACACCAGTGCGAAAAAATGAAAATGTAAATAAATATTCCACTTCCGAACCTACAACCAGTCGCGTTTGCAGTCACACTTCGTGCCACTGCGCCACGACTGGCCATTTCATTTTGATGAACTTTCATTTCCAAGTCTTCCACATGTAATACAATATAGGTATAAGAAGAAAGATCAAATCGATTATTCATTTATTTATTGTAAAAAAGATCAACTTAAAAGTTATTTAGACATTTCAGGTCGTCTATTTTTGTAAACCACTAAAACAAACTCGATACACTTTGTTGCAGACAAATATATTTTAGATCTGACCAAAACCTTTTTGTTTCCGGCCAGTTTAAATATAACCATTAAACATTTTCAAACATAGTAAAGGTTTATCATATTTAAATTGGAAAACGTATTGAAATTATTGTATTAAAATACACCGTTTCTCATTTTTCAAACATTTTAGCTAAACAAAACCAAACTAATATTAATCAATAGAATATAAAAATAATTTTTATTCTATTCATTAATATTAGTTTGGTTTTGGTTATTTCTTAATTTTAGTGTAGTTCACTGTAGGATTTTAGAATGCTAGTCTGTATGTGAGATGTTCAATGTAAAACATTTTTAATCTGTTGTACTATTTTTAAGTATTTGTATTATTTATATGGGATGCTGACTTGCCTAATAAATAAAAAAAATAAAAATTAAGTGCAAAGTTAAGGAACCTAACGCCGTTATTTTAAGAATAACCTATGTATATACAGAATAAAAATTCTGTCTCTAACTCTAAGTCATCCTCGTACAAAGACGCTACGTCGAGTAAATTTTTTATTACTACCTACTAGCAATGTCTAAGACAATGCTTTTCTTATGCACTAGTCGTCACCCGCATCTCTGTTTGCGTGGGTTTACAGATTAATTAATCCACTTCACGCTGTATCTCGCACTCTGCAGAGTAGGCAGAGGGAAATGTTAAGACACTCCGTTCTCCACTTTCCAACGAGTTCTGGAGGCATTGCATGTTGAGTAGCGGAACTAAACACCGCGCTCTGCCTTGACTCCAGGGCGAAGGAATGAAAATATAAATGTAAATAAATATTTCAGTTCCTCGAGTGGGGATCGAACCCACAACCAGTCGATTTTACAGTCGCACTTTGTACCCCTGCGCCACAACTGGCTTCTAACTCAAAACAGATGTAAATTGAAAATCCCGTGTTTTCCGATTCCGTCGTAATTTAGAGAAATATTTTCTTAGTGCCGCCCTACACTCACTAACTTATATACATGCCAAATTTCAACTTTCTAAGTCAAATAGTTACGTTTGTGCGTTGTCTGTCGGTCACTCAGTAACGGATGTTTTATATATATATATGTGTGTATATAAATTTTAAATGTTTTTATTTCAAGAGTATGTATGAAACCAATTCTATGTAACTAATTTTATTGTAAGCCTTTGAAAATATATATATATATATATATATATATATATATATATATATATATATATATATATATATATATATATATATATATATATATATATATATATTTTAGTTTATATATTTTTTATAAAAATTATATTTTATATATTTGTGACAGTAGAATATTTTTCAAGTATTAGCCCTAATTAACAAAAGTTACAAAGCAAAATGTCAAAAGTCACCTCGCTCATTGATACAAGTGCAGTACGGTCGACGAGTCGTGGCCGCTCTGTAGTTAGCTATAGATGGCTGCGCAAATTTAATTTCAGGATTTTTTGAGTGTACAATTATTATTAAATATGAATTTATTCTTTATTTGCAGATTTGTTTATTAATTGTGGTAACGCTATCTCTATTTTCACGAAATCGATCTAAATTGGTATCAATATATATATATATATATATATATATATATATATATATATATATATATATATATATATATATATATATATATATATATAACAATATATATAATAATAATATAAATAATATATATATATATATATATATATCTATAAATATATATATATATATATATATATATATATATTTATATATGAATAAAATTGAAGTGTTTGCCTTTGATTTCAAAATAACTTAGTTATCTAGTGTAATTCTCTAATTTTAAAGTTATTATCTATCTGGGTGTTTATCTGTTTGTCTATGTTAATCTTCGGAACAACTAGACTGATTTTTATGAGAATTTCACTGAGAGGCAGAGGAGGCTATAATAAACCGCACACGAGTTCCCTCGCCCAGATTTATAATAATCATACATTTTTCTATTTCATACGGAAATTTTTGCGAGCAAAAGTAAATAAAACTCCAAGAGGAATCATAAAATCCTAAAAAAAAACACATTTTGTTTAGTGTACAACAGTGGAGATACTCTTTTTTTTATGGAAAAGACAAGGCAAACGAGCGTTCGGGTCACCTGATGGCAAGTGATTATCGCCGCCCACGACCACGTGCAACACCAGAGGAGCTACAGGTGCGGCCTTTAAGGTGGGTTGGGCGCCGGAGCCCGGCATTACCTGATGCGAAGCGCAGTGGCATAAAGCCACTACTTCACGGTTTTAAATGCCGGGGGTGGTAATGGTCCGGTCCAGTCTGCCCATGCGTGTTGCCATTGCTGGCGACGTCACTCTACCACACGTACTTTAGTCACCTCTTACGACACCACTAGTACCAGGGTGATCCTATTCTAGGCCGGGATCACACGGCAAAAAATATTCATTTTTAAATAACCAATTATCCCTAAACAATACACTAAAGTAATCGTATAGTATAAGCAGGCGAAGCCACGGGCGGGCCATTAGTTTCAAGCAAATATTTACATTTACATAAGATATTCGCTTCTAAGTTAACTATCTATAAAGTTTAGAAGCGTATTGGAAACACTTTACTTGGCAGTAATCAACTCAGAGGAACTTCTGTGTTTCCAATTAAAGTAGTTTCATCGTGTCATATTTGTATTTGAACCAGTAACTATCGCGCTTTCAGTTAATTAGATATCAACTTTGTAATAATTGTCAATATCGGTTACGTTATATTTATATATATATATAAATATATTGTATTATTTAGTTATTTTGAAACAATAGAAAACTAATATTTGTTATTGATGATGTTTATTGAGACAAGCCATTTGTGCTGAATTAAAAGTTGTTATGTCTAGATTAGACGTATCAGGATTCAGGAGACACTTTGTTGCAGTGGGACAATATGATGGTTGGGGGTTCGATTTCCACTCGGGTAATGAAGTATATTCCCACTCTAGAAAAAACAAAGCGCGGCGTTGAGCTTCGCTATTCAACACGTTATATCTCGAATTTTGTCGAGAAGCTGCTTACCCTGCTATACGTAATACAGCGAAGCTAAAAAATGACATACCACTCAGTCCTACACTTTCCCATTTGGAACAGACAATTTCTAATCAATCATAGGAAATGTATGTATTTTTAACCCCCCACGCAAACAAAGGAGTGTTGTAGTATGACGAATCTGTGTGTGTGCTTGTAAGTCCGTCTGTGACATCGTAACTCCCGAACGGGTGAAGCGATTTTGATCTAGTTTTTTATTTGAAGAGTGACTTAATCGAGAGCATTTTTAGCCGTGTTTATGAAAATATTGTCAATACTTTAAAGATCATTACATCATTTCTGATTATTTGCTTACATTTTTGATTTACAAAAGATATAAAATATAGAATATAGAATTACTAAACAATACTTAATATAAAATTTAAAATATCATATCAGTCAAGGAAAAAAAATCAAAGAAGAGCTTACATGAAAGAAAACTTATTACAAATTGAAAAGATCAGCTCTGAAGCCTCTTTATTTCACATTTATATCTTATTTTCTGTAAGGAGCACCTTAGAATGCAATATTGCTTTTGTGGCCACTAAGACCCCAAGTACCTACTTCCATCTCATTGTAAGTCTCTAAGTCTATGATTGCAGCTTACAATCGCTTCGGAAATATATTTTACGTATTTCTATCATTTTTTTTTATTTATTGTTGAATTTACTTTTATTTTCTATGATAGAGGCCAGTCGTGGCGCAGGGGCACAAAGTGTGACTGCGAAATCGACTGGTTGTGGGTTCGATCCCCACTTCAGGAGATGGAAATATTTCCTTAAATTTATATTTCCAATTCTTCGCTCTAGTGTCAAGGCAAAGCACGTCGTTAAATTCTGCCTCTCAACATGCAATCCTTCCAGAATTCGGCAGAAAATGGGAAACGGAGTGTCTTAACCCTATTGTCCCTCTGCCTACCCTGCTGTGTGCGGGATACAGTGTGAAGTTTTGTCTTTGATAAAGGCCTGACATGGGGCAGGAGCATAGACATACCTTTTTAAACGCTCTAGAATTCGGGAGAAATAGAGAACGGAAGTGTCCTCATTAAGACACTTTCGTTCCGTTTCCGTTCCGGATGCGGAGTGTCTTAACACTAGGTTCACGGGTTCTCCCTGACTATCTTGCTTTTATTTTTATTTTAGGGAAATTTTAAGATTTTGAAAACTCATTTGATATATTCGGTTGCTAAAATGAAGAAATTTTGATTCGATTTTCACAAGAAATAGGAACGAAATTTGCAAAAAAAATACTAGGTAGCGTGAAATTGGCAGGGCTGCCGAAAGAAATTTATTTTCTACTTTAAGAAGTTTTTCATTAGTTCATAGAATTTTTCTTTGAAAAGTTCAAAGAAAATTTATTTTTGGGACTTCCGTAACTTTTGTTGTCGTATATAATAATAACCGTCAGTAACGTTGTCTACGTGGATTTTAAGACGTAAAATTAAAAAAAGACCTATTTTTTCTCGTTTCCGTAGGAATTTCGGGAATTCAATTCTCAGCGCTCTCTGGTGAACCTAAAGTTAAGACGCTCAATTTCAAACTTGCCGCCTAATTTTGGAACTTGATGTCTTGCTATCGCAACTTTACAGATTATTAAGTTATACATCAGGCCGTCGTGGCGCAGAGGCAATGACTGTAACGCGACGGTTGTGGGTTCACTCCTCACTTGACGGAATTAATTTTATTTCATAATATTTTAATTTCTTCGGTCTGGCACCAAGACAAAAGCCCGGTGTTGAGTCCAGCCAACAGTTCAACTTAAAATTGGCGGAAAGCGGGGAATAGAGTGTAAGTAACTCTAGGTTCCCTCTGCCTACTCTACTACGCGATACAGTGTGAAACTGATTTAACTATAAGTTATACTTCATCGACAGTCAAGCTACATAGATACGTCGCCTCTTATTACTTATTTATAGCTTATTTTCTCTAAGGAGTAAAATCAACATTTTCTTCTTCATCTTTTCTATATTAATATTCATAATAATAATTGTCATATTAATATTATTGAGAAAAAAAAAATATTTTTAAATATTAAAAAGTAATATTATTAGAAAAAACAAATAATTCATTTAAATAACACAAGAAAATCTACTATTTATCAAAAAAAAAATAATTCTTGAACTATATTTTATTAAAAATATTTTTGTTTTCTTTATTTATTTATATTTTTTTTTAATTACTTTTTTTAAACAACGTTACTTTAGCTGCCGTATTCATCTTAATAAGTGTACCTTCACATTGTTTACTGATACAGAATAAAATATGGAATCAAAAGACTCTCACAATAAACTAATATTTTTAATATTTGAATGAGTGAACTTAATTTTTTCTTGTAATTGACGTATTTCTATTTATTTTTTTAATATAAAAATAATAGCTTTTGGCACGCTGCTGCGTTGAAATTGTACAGGTAAGGTTCACATTAAAATATATATCTTTCTTAGTTTCACGCTGTATCCCGCATATGGCAGTGTTGACAAGGCGTGTTGTGTGATGGAACCCAATGGGTCGTTGCAACGTCCCGTCTTTGTCAAAATACTAGAGACTAAAAATAATCCATTCCCAAATCAAAAATACAAATTTTCTTTTTATTTGCCTAAATCTGGTATGGAAAAGTGAGAATTGACTTTACCTGGTCTGAAGTGAATCACAAATGAATTTAAGGAGCATGTTCTATTATTATTATTATTAAATAATAACAAAACAAAAACAACAACAACGTCATTTTAGTTGTCTGTCTTTCTCTTCACAGTTTGCTTGTACAAAAAAATTTTCAATCCCAACATGAGGCAATTTTTTTCTAAGCTTTGATAGACAAAGCGAGGCGTTGTGTTCCGCCAATCAACACTCGATGTCGAGTAAATAGGGTAGGAACGGGGTTATAACAGGGACAAAAGAGGTTCCCTCCACCTTCCCTGCTATTCGGGAAAATAGCTGGTAACTTTTTTTGTAAAAATAATAAATGAGACGGTATAAAATATTACAAGTTACGCTATATAGATAGATAACGCCCTTTTAAATTATGATTTTTGTGTTGTTTTTGCTTATAAGTAAATTTTCTATTAGTCTCGCAAATAACATTAAAAAAACTATTATCATTTGAATAGTATCGAAATTATTAATTCCGTCATCGCCTGCTATACGTTATTGTTATATTATAGATAAATTAAACGTAATCTTTACATAAAATGTAACCTATGTGTTATTCTGATGTATAAGCTAAAATCAGCTTTACGCTGTATCCCGCACACAGCAGGGTAGGCAGAGGGAACCTAGTGTTATGTACATTCCGTTTCCCACTTTCTGCCGAATTTTGGAGGCATTGCGTGTTGAGATGCAGAACTCAACGCCGCGCTTAACCTCGACACCAGAGCGAAGAAATGGAAATATAAATTTAAGTAAATATTTCATCTCCTCGAGTGGGGATCGAACCCACAACCAGTCGATTTTACAGTCACACCTCGTGCCCCTGCGCCACTACTGGCCTCTGTAAAATTTCATCTATATCTGTTTAGCAGCTTTTGCGTTAAAGTGGAACAAACATATTTTAAGTAGAATATTTTTTTATTTCATACAATTTATGTACTAATTTTGTTGTAGCGCCTGTTTAGTTCTAAATACTTATGTACGTTTATAAAAAAACTGCTATTTATTTATCGTTCCACAGATTAAACATATTTATTCCGTATGTATATGTATTTTACCCTTCCTTCTCCTCATGGGTATACGCTAAACTATGGTATAATCTAATAACATACAGAAAACCCGCCGAGCGAAGAATAACTATTATTTTATTTTTCAACATCCCACGTGTAAAAAATTGAAAATCAAAAAATTACATCAGAGTTATTAAAAAAAAATCTTTAAAACCTAATTTATTATCTGTCTCACTCATATATTTAAAAACACAATCACAAATTACTATTAAAATTTTAATTCTAAAATGAAGTATTCAAAAAACAAACTGGCGCCACAAACAAAATGTCTAAACGAAAACAAGACAGCGTAACAGGTGTCAATCGCTCAGCACATGACGTTCAACTCCTAATTTTACCCAGAAAAAAAATCGCTTATCCAAAAAGAAAAAAAAAGAAAAAACCGCTCAGCAAAAAAAATTCGCTCGAATCGCTCAAAAGTTTGACTTACCTGGTGGGCGGGCCAAGGCGCACGCTAGCGCCGTAGCGGCGAGGACCAGCAGCGTATGCATGCCTGAGCTCTTCGACGAGGAGTGCTGGAGTGAATGTTTACTGCTAGTTGGAAGTCCTGACGCGCACTCGCGCACCGATCGATACCGCCCACATGATAGCTGCTCAGTACTGGCAAAAGGACGTATTCGACCCTTTTGGGGAACAAAACACCTTAGCTCGTTGAAAAAAGGACTGTTGAAATCGCTTAGGACTTTTTTGAACTAAGCTACAGCTAGGATCGTGCATCCGATTGTTGAGATGTCCTGGAAACACGACTTTATGCTGGATACTTTAGGGTTTAAATTGGTAAATTTGGTGTATTTTTAAATTCTGCTCCTTGCATGATATGACGTTTGGCGTCCATGCACCAGATAAGATAACATTTACTTTTGGTGAGCCTTAAGCGTTATATGTTATAATATATATATGTGATATAAAAATAGATATTTTACACAATTTTTTTTGTACTTTTTATAATTACTTTATTTATTATTTCATCGTTGAAAGATTTATATCATTTTTAACTTTTTTGTAAGTTATTGAATATTTAAAATGATAACTTAAATTCGTTGTATCATAAAATATACACTCAAACAAGGCAATTTTATATTTATTTTAAGGGAAACCTCCATGAAACAAACATTTTTACTAATTATTTTAAATATATTTAAAAGTAAACTTTAAAAAAGTACGCATTTTAAAGTAATCTTTAAAATACAATACAAAGTAAATAAATCAGCTTCTCGCTGTATCCCACACACTGCAGGGTAGGCCCAGGGAGAGGAGGAGAGGGAACCTAGTGTTAAGACACTCCGTTTCCCACTTTCTGCCGAATTCTGGAGGCATTGTGCGTTGGGTGGCAGAACTCAACGCCGCGCTTGTCCTCGACACCAGAGCAAAGAAATGGAAAATATAAATTTAAGTTAATATTTCATCTCCTCGAGTGGGGATCGAAACCACAATCAGTCGGTTTTACAGTCACACTTTATGCCCCTGCGCCACGACTGGCCTCATAAAATACAATATGTTTTGTTATATTATAAAGCACTAAGCTCTTTCATAAAGGATTTTCAGACATAAGTAGAAACCTAACTACGTAGCATTGCAACGTAATACCTGAAATACCGCTATTCACCTTTGTCGTCGAGTTCTGTTAAGAAAGACTTATTCCGAAAATGACATTGAATCATTGAGGCCATCGCGGCGCAGTAGTTTTAATGTCTTTTTTAGCTGTACGCGTACCTAGCAGGGTAGACAAAGGGAACCTGGGAACCTAGTGTTAAAACAATCTGTTCCCAATAAGACACTTACGTTTCCCACTTTCCGCCGAAAGTGGTGAACGGAATATCTTAACACTAGGTTCCCTCTGCCTATCATAATATATGCAAAGCACAGCGTGAAGCTGAAAAAAAAGAAATAAATATATATAAAATAAATTTATTATTAATTCTAGTACAAAAATAGATCACATTCAAGTGAAATACGAGTAAAAAAGAACTCGATGTATCGTATCTAATGGGATTCCTTATTCACAGTAGGTACATTCTTGATATTTTAGAAGGAAACGCATTTTATAGGTTAAAAGAATTTTTATTGTATTTTTAGAATATGCTTATACTATATATTTTTTATCCTGAATTAGTATCTTATTAATAGAGACCGTAGCGGCTCAGTGTCTGACTGTAAACGCGATGACTATGGGTTCAATATCGACCCGGGGATATAAATTATTTTTATTTCGATTTCCTCGCTCTACCAAAATAATACTCTCTCGAAAATGGAGCAGTGCGTGAGATGCAGAACGTCATAGCACTAGTATCCCTCTGCTTCGCTTGTCCTTCACGCTGTATCCCACATATAGCAGAGTAAGCTGAGGGAACCTAATGTTAACTCTCTCAATTTCCAAGATATTGCGTGGTAAATAGAGGACATCTAAGGTGCACTTTGTCATATTTCCACAGAGAGGAAACGAAAATAGTTCAATTCACGGGAATCGAACCCGCAACTGTAATATTTACAGTAGGTCAATAAATAAATCTCTTTACTTGGTTTTACAGGAAGAAGAGTCAAAGGTTATCCATATATAAGCTATAAGGTCAGCTAAGGTAGATTGCTTTTGCTCTAATATAACAAACTTTTGTGCAAACTTTAGATCTCAACGACTATAACGTTATATTTATACATACATGGCATATATACCTATGATGTCTTTTTTTTCATTTTCACGCTCTTTCCCGCATATAACAGGGTAAGACAAGAAGGATAGGTATGGTGCTATCTCCGAATCCCCACTTAAAAGGATGTTCTAACACAGTTTTTTTTTATTTCGTAGTAGTAGTTCCTAAGATTAGCTCGTTCAAACAAATAAATTGTTATGTTTTAGGACTCTTCTACTCTTTTATTAACGGAAGAAGTACATGTAGAGACATGTACTCGTGTATATAACCACACTCATATTAAAATAGTAAAAAATCAACTTCACGCTGTATCCCGCACACAGCAGGATAGGCAGAGGACACCTAGTGTTTAGACACTCCGTTCCCCAATTTCCGCCGAGTTCTGGAGGCATTCCGTGTTGAATTGTGGGACTCAACGCCGCGCTTTACTTCGACAGCAGAGCGAAGAAATAAAAATATAAATGTAAATAAATATTTCATTTCCTCGATTGGGGATCGGACCCACAACCAGTCGATTTTACAGTCACATTTTGTACCCCTGCGCCACGACTGGCCTCTTAAAATAGTTGTAACTAGAAAAATTGTAATCATTTGACCCGGTGATGCAATATATCCATCCTTAAGACGTCTACGATAATTGGACTATCCAACATAAAAGAATCAATTCGTACCGTAGTTTCTAATATTAGCGCGTTCAACCAAACACGTTCATCAGCTTCATAATAAGATAATTTATTTAGAACAGAGTGTCCTGAGTCTCTTTTCTAACTCTATTATCAACGGAATAAGGGAACGGATCTAAAACCCAGAACATATAAATACAACCACACTCATATTAAAATAGTTGTAAGTTGAAAAATTGCAATCGTTTGGCCTATATTCAGAGCGCGCTGTCGTCCTCATTACCTACACTAGATACTGGCGAGATGCGGGAGTGTTATTTTCTTTCATTTATACATTTATAATCTTAATATAGGTTTTTTTCATGAAAACCTTGATAGAATCTAGATAAGAGTGATAAAATTCTATCATTGACTTGCCCCCTCTCTGAAAAAAATGGGAATTGCTTGTGGCGGAACTTAACTCCGCCATCTGCGCGGAGAAACGAAACACTTTTTTTGTTGCTTTATTCTGTATCCCGCAAACCGTGTGTTGGCAGAAAGAACTTCGGAACCTAGTGTTAACACGTATCCCTAGACGTATCCTAGTGTTAACAAGAATGAAGAAATTAAATATTTCATTTACCTGAGTGCAAATTTAATCCACAACGGCTGACATTGAAGTCGCGTCTCTAAAGTAACGGGGGTAACGGAGTGTTAACAATAGGTTCCCCCTACCTAGAGAAGACTATATACGGTAAACAGAGTGTAGCAAAAAAAAAACACATAGTATTTTTTCCAATGTGAATCGAACCCACTATCACCACAAGTTTGAATATTCCTCAAGCATCTTCCTAAGAAAAACTACAAGAAACTACAGGAAAATTGTGACAAGAACTTTACTATAAATTTAACACACATCATATTTACAGATTTATATGTAGATTGAAGAAAATGGCGATGTCGTACCGCAATTTATATATATGTACTTGACGGGGAATGATGATGGTGGGGTTAACACGTTCCTTCGGACTGGTTAGTTAATATGTAAAAATGTTAAGTTAATGTAGAAAAAGTCTCTGAAACTGGAGTAAAGTAGTGATTTATCTCTGGATTAATTTGATTTAGCCTCCAAAAGGCTGTCGTGGCGCACCTGCAGAGCGTTGGACTATAGGCGACAGTTTTGAGTTCAATTCCCATCTGTTGGAATGTGCTATTCATTTCTTCGTTTTGGTGGCAAAATGAAACGCGACGTTGAGTTCCACTTCGCACACTAGGTTCTGCCTGCCGCTGTTATGGAAGAATTCCTTGGCAGCCCCAGACTTTGAGAGTCCGCCTACATCTGCCAGTCCATGACTCCCATATAACTCCCTAGAGTCTCCACTCGAGTGGCGTACCTGTTTAAAAGCCTGTAACGGCAAAAGTAGGTTCCCTTTGGCTACTTTGCTTTTTGCGGAATGTAGCGTGAAGTTAAAAAAAGGGAAAGGAAGATATATAAAGACATAAAGACTTTACCTTTAAAAAAAATCGGGTGGTAGGTGCATAATATAGAGTCTTAACACTAAGTTCACCTTATTTTCTTATATATTGTGCTTATTTTGTTATTTCCAGTTCAATCGAAGATCAATCCTTATGAATCATCCAGATAAATTATAAAAAAATACATTGTGCAAATGAAATTAACAAACAACAAACGAATTTTAAAACTTATAAATATCTCTTAAATTCATCAAAAAGCGGACAGAGACGAGATAGATTTGGTTGGATCTCCACAAGGATAAATATTATTTAAGTGATTTATTTCACTGCTCTGGCATCCTGACCTTGTCTTAACAAAGCGCGGCGCGGCGTTGTGTTCCGCTACGCCGCGCCATCGCAGAAAAAGGCGAACTGAGTGTCTTAACATAAAATTCCCATATTTTTCTTTACTTACATGCTTACCCTACTAGACTAGGTTTATAAAATAAATATATTTAAAATGTAATATAAAAAGACGAGTTCCAATAATAAATCATTATTTCTCATTAAAAATCATTTATTCGAGTATTTTCCATGAGCACTTTAATTAACCGCATGAACATACATTATCAGCGCGTGTTCTACATCACAAAGGTCTCGAAACCGCTGTTCTTTGTTGTGTTAAATGTCGGATTTGTTGGTTTTCTGCAGTTAAAATTAAATATTCTATAGTTTAATATAGCAACTTAACTTTTCGTGTATATAGCAGGCTATGCAGAGGGGATCTAGGGTTAACATCCCTAACACTTCCGCACAATTTTCAGGACAATGTGTGGTGGAGGACGCGTCACGCTTTGGTTTCTTACCACGGCGAGGAATTGGAAATAATACATTCTCTCAAGTAATAATTGAACCCACCACCATTGCGTTTACCGTTGGACGCTAATCCACTTCGCCATTTCGATCTTCCCTCTGCTTCTAATGACATGGGTTAAAAAGCTTGAACCTCTTTTCTTATGTACACGTCGTGTGTTATCGTGTATTTTGATTTGAATCAAATGTATATTTTTATAATATCTACAAAATTCATATAAATATATAATAAGGGGATCCTTAAACTGCAACTGGTTGTGGGTTCGATATCTCGACAACATGATATATTTTCAATTCCCCACACTAATATAATAGCTTTAAGTTCCACCGCCCATAGTGTCTCTCTTTGGAAAGAAAACAGAGAGCGGAGTGTCTTAATAGTTTCTTACTGCCTACCTGAGAATACTTATGTATGAGGAAAAGCAAAATTTATTATATGTTTAGTAGTTTCTTTACTTTTGTCAGATAAAGTGCAAGGCTATGTTCATCAAATCAAGCACCAATATAAATTAAGCTGATGGAAAGTGGAAAGCGTGGTTAGTGTTAATTATAATCTATTTCTTTTGGATAAGACTGCGAAAGGCGTTTAAATGAGAAATCATTTCGCTTTCTTTGTATTTTTTTATAAAGGTAGACGCTCTAGCTATAAGACATTGAGCGTTACAGAGGAGAAACTCAACCCCACAAACGAAAATAATTAATTCCTTCGAGTGGGAATCTCATCTACAGCCGTGGTGGTTACAGTCGGTCGATGTGCCGCTGAACTACGACGGCCTTTTTGTTCTTTGTTCTTTTGATGCATTGTAATGTATATTTTTATATGTTACTCATCTCTGACTTAAAGCGGGATAGACAGAAAACGGATAGCCTGTGTCAATACTCCGTTCACGGAGTACTCAGAACAACGGAATCCAACGCCGCGCATTGTCTTCCTAGACCAGAAGAGACATCTAAGCAGTTTAAGATTCAAAATTATTTTACCTTAACTTAACGCAATTTAAGTTCTAACAGTTACAAGAATATCGAAGCGATGCTTCAACTGTAGATGCAGTAACTCACTAAATCACTTACATCCGGCGCGTTGAGCGCACGTCCTTTGTTTTTGACTAAGTTATTGTATATATATCCAATCGCCTTTGACAACGTACAAAATATATAGAAATAAAGCATATTTAGAATATATGAGAATAGCATTTAGCAAGGTACGCAGAGATAGTTTCAACTTTACCATTTTTTTCTGTCTGTTCCATCTCTTTCTTCTCACCAGAGCGTGCAAACATAACTAATTTATACCCCCGAATTGGTACCTCGAACCTATACCTCTATATTCTAATTCTTAGAAAGTAAACTTTAAAAATTGTGCACTATCATTACAGACGACCTGATCGGATTAAATAAACTTTTTAATTTCACGCTGTATGGCGCACATAGCAGAGTAAACAAACGGAACCTGGGAACTTAGTGTCCATTCCCATTAAAACACTTCCGTTACCCACTTTCCACCGAATCCAATAGGCATTGCGTGTTGAATGGCGACACTCAACACTCCGCGCTTTGCATGTACGTACGTACCAGTGCGAATAAATTTAAATATTAAACAGCTTACTCCCCCGATTACGAACAGAACCCACAACCGCATCGCATACATATTACAAAATGCATACCACAAATCCTGCTTGCACCAGCATTTCCACAAAATGTGTTAATACTAACTATTGAATGATCAGCATTCAGTGAACGAAAAACAGCTTACCTGTAACTACTAACAATAGTAGCTGAACAGACGATAATGTTCCTAAATCTGCAAAGGTACTAAAACTTTGAAAGGTCTAAGCTGGATTAAAATGTGGTGTTTGTATTTCGTATAACACTCTAGTACTATAAAGGACTAGCTAAAGCTTTCATATAAAATGTATGTGTTTGTAAATGTATCAGAGGATAGCGTGTTTATGTTCATTTTATGGTGTAAATATTGGTAAATATTATTGTAAATATTGGTGGCTTTGGGCGTTTGAAAGCTTAGTTTTAAAATTATATAAAAATTGTTTCAATGTGTTGTTGTTGTTTATGTTGCTCTCAGCTTAAAAGTGTTAAAAACTAATAATATTTTATATTTTAATAAAGCTGTGCAGGGTTGCTTATTATATTATTTATTATCACAGCGGGACATAGACAAAAATATTATTAAGGGAAAAAATAATATTTCAAAATTAAATTAAATCAGCTTCACGCTGTATCCTGCTCACAACAGGGTAGGCAGCGGGAACCTAGTGTTAAGACACACCGTTTCGCCAAGTTTTGGAGGCATTGTGTATAAATAAATAATATTTAAATTATTTTTATTTCGTAAAGCACACAAGATAAAAGATAACGCAATCGTAGCACATATGGGCGCAAACATGAGACTGTCAACGCGACAGGGCAGCCACTAGGATATAATAGATGCTGCAAGAAGAATGCTCTTTAAATAAACGATCAAAGTTCAAAAATAAATATCTCATTAGAAACTAGTATTAGTTCTTAAAATGTTCATGTTCATCGAATTAAAAATATAGTTGAAAGAAAAATTCTTATATAAAATACGTAAATAGGATTTATTAAATTCTTCTAAGATACTTCTTATAAGTGCTGCAATCTCTTCCATTCATTCACTCAAATACATTTAACGAGAGTATCTACGCTACAGAAATAGACGTATTTTTCATCTGTTGCACGAAGTTGGTTGGCTTGCGAATTATTAAGTTATATTTAAATAAAAAGGATAAAGCTAATTAAAATATAATTAAGTTATATTTTTTTTAGCTTTATCTTTTTTCCAGCATAGGGAAACCGAGTTTTGAGACATTACCTTGTTGTACTTTTTTTATTATTATTATTATGTTTGTAAGTTGTTTTGTTTTTTTTAAATGTTCAATAAAGTATATTTATTATTATTATTATTACGTCCCATATCCGCTGCCTAGTTTTCAAGACGTTTTGAGTGGCGGAATTCAACGCCGTGGTTTTTATCTTTGCCAGAGCGAGGAAATGAGGATAACTCTCAAAAATTGCGCAATATTTTATTATTTCTTATAATTTAGCTGAACTGTTGTACTTCTTCATCAGATATTCTTCCTTTTTTAAATGACGTATATGTGACTGAAAAATGTGTTTCACTCTGAAAATCTTTTAGCCGGACTGTTATGGTTGTCCACCAGATTTTCCAGATCTTTAATTTTTATATTCCAGTGGAAAATATTTACAACAAATTTTATTGAGGACGCATTTAATTATTCCCTATAGTTTAGACTTTAGATGGACCACTATGATTTTACATTCATGCTGTATCTTGCACACAGCAAGTAGTGTTCCGTTCCCCATTTCCCGTTGAAATCTGGAGATATTGCGTGTTGAGTGGCGGAAATGAACGCTGCGCTTTGCGTCTACACCAGATCGAAGAACCCATCTATACTATGTGCCATGACTATCCAAATGTGTAGCCTTTATAGCCTAGATCCTACAAAACAAAGTTTGAGCGCTTTAATTATTTTGTATTACCAGAATTAGAAGACAAACTTAATTATAAACTTTAACCCAGTGCGCCAAGTGTTTTCCGAAACCACGACTGTTACAAGAAATGTGAATCGAACTCAAAACCATCCATACCACGACGCCCCCTATTTACAAATGTAAAGATTTATTCTCTTAAAATCTTATTTTAAAAATTCTTCAAAACATTATTAATTGGAAAAACTGTATGTAAAAGGCAAAAAAGCTGCCACACGCTCTATTTTCGGAACATTGAATTGACGTTTGACATCAAAGCGTTGTAGGTCCTTTAACACTTTAAAATTACTACTTTCGTCACTCAATGTGGACCTGTTCGGAAATTTACTATTTAATTTTTTTTAGTTTCACGCTGCACTGTGTGGAAGAGATTGTTCTCATTAAGACACTTCCGTTCTTCATTTTCCACTGAATTCTGGAAGCATTGCAAAACTAAATTTAACTGGCGAAACTCAACGCTGCCTAACTACCAGAGCGAGAAAATGAAAACATAAAAAAATCTAATCGAATCGAATCGAAAATCGAAGTGTGCTACATTACCCTTTTGCTGGGTTACTTCCATTTGCAAATGTTAATCAGGTTAGTTAGGAGAAGGAAATCAGGCAGTGGACGTGAAAGGTAATGGGTGTCTAAAATGGCGTTTTAAGCCTATGCTTGGGTCGTAAGTTGAAGGCGCTGACTCCCAGAGTAACCGATCAGCACAATGCACCAGCACCTGTACAATAAATCCTGAGGAAATTAAATTGATAAGTAGTATCTTCTTTTTAATACTTAGGGGAAAAATTAAAGAGAGATAAACTAGCTTTTTACTTAGAAATCCCGAGGAGGTTTCCCATCAGGTCTTTTAGACTTTTAATTCTGATTTACCATTCATCGTCTTTTGTTATTCGTTTACATTAGCACTGTTGTTGCCTATTCGAGCTACAGCTCGAAACAGTGAAATACATTTACTGTAGTGAAATGTTGATACTATAAACGGTATCAAGCGATTGTAAGTTAAAATCCCGCTACGTTCAAATTTGTATGTTTTCTATAAAATATTTTTCCTTCCGAAAAATATTTTCGACAATTCCTACAATTTCAGGCCAGTTGTGGCGCAGGGGCACAAAGTGTGACTATAAAAGCGATTGGTTGTGGGTTCGATCCCGACTCGGGAGAAAAAAATATTTATTTAAATTTATATTTCCATATCTTAGAGCGACGCCCGACGTTGAATTCCACCACTCAACACGCAATGCCTCCAAAATTCGACAGAAAGTGGGAAAATAAAATATTAAATATTTTTATTTCTCATAACGAGGCAAAGCGCGGCGTTGAGTTCCGCCACTTAACAATGCCTCCAGAAAATCCAGTGGAAAGTGGGAAACGGAAGTGTTTTCATGATAACGGTGTGTCTTAACACTACGTTCCCTCTGCGTACCCTGCTGTGTGCGGGATACGGCGTGAAATTGGCAATTTAATACAATCTAGACATAGTAGATTTAATAGAGATATAGTAGATTTAACACTGCATTTAAAATTACATTTCAACGTACATATAGGTCATGTATGTAGTTGCTATAAAAGTGCGTATCCAGGCGTAAATAAGGGAGTCAGCGAGATATTAGATTCATATTAACTTTACTTCTGTGCCAGTATTACTATTTACTGTGAGAGACACGTTTCAAAGTTACACTTTTAATATCGTCATGTATTTTCTGTGTTGTGGAGGTAAGGCGAAATATATAGACCTCTATCCTAAAGGAATAATAAGATTCTTTATAAGTATCAAATTTATAGAGATAATAAAACATACATTTGGAAAATTCATACACAACGGTGTTTCTAGAATTTGTTTCTAGAAGAGATGTATCTCTTCCAGCCAACCCGTGGGAATGGATAAGTGCAAAATAGTGGGAAAGACAAGAAGACAGTGCAGTGAAATTGAGAAAAAAATAGCAATAATAAACATAAAAAAATAATAAAATATATATACACAAATAAACATAAATATAGGTATACAAAATAAATAATATAATATTACTTTTAAATATTTTTCAGATACTGTTAGTTTAAGAGTTGTTAAGTAGAATAGCCTACAAAACCATCGTAATTTTGCTTAGCTTATCTTCACGCTTGTTTCTTTAGGTTATGCGGATTTTGCGAGTTGAGTGGCGGATATTAACGCCGCGACGTTGAGTTAACACAGAGTTCCATTTAACCACAAGTGTATAGTTTTCAAATTTCTTCCTAAATAGGTAGTACTACTACCTGTAAATGTTTGGCGCCAAATCTCATATAGAAAGACAGTATAGAAAGGAATTGAAAGCATAGATTTCCTTTTTAGCCTATGGAGGCGCTAGCGTCATCTATCGAAAGAGTGTGTAAAGTTTCAGAGAAATTTTCATGCAAGAAATAATTTGAAACTCTTGTGTTTATATAGATTTTTTTTTTTTTTTCATATTAGTCAGTCGAAAATATATATATAATAAGTAAATTACTAACTTAAGAAAGAGTAGCTTTACGCCGTATTTCCTGTAGCAGGATAGGTAGATTATACTATAAGCTTAGTGTTAGTTTTACTCTCCGCTCCCCGCATTTACATTAATTGAAAATAGAAAAATAGAGAGTCCTAAACGAAAAGAGACACTAAACTATAATATTTCGTTGTGTAAATATAAATCTTCACTCAATATATAACACATTCAAGCAAATATCAACGTGACGATATCACATTGACTATAAGTCACGTGCTTTCAAATTGCAGGTCATTTAGTTGTTTGAGTTAACCGATGATAGATTTAGTCAGAGATTAATCTGCACTCGGTCTCAGTTGTTGTAATAAATATTATAGATATATACTGTTTAACCGTGTGATCCCGGCCTAGACTAGGATCATCCTGGTACTGGTGGTGTCGTAAGAGACGACTAAAGACTAAATCCCCGACATTTAAAACCGGCGTTAAGTAGTGGTTTTATGCCACTGTGTTTCGCATCAGGTAACGCCGGGCTCCGACGCCCACCCACCTTGTCGGCCGGCAACGCACCTGTAGCTCCTCTGGTGTTGCACGGGGTCGTGGGCGGCGGTAGTCACTTACCATCAGGTGACCCGAAGGCTCATTTGCCTTGCCCTTTTCCATAAAAAAAATACTGAAAAAGCCCTACCTAGTAGGTAGAAGTCCCCCACTGCAACTGGTATACGCCAGCCGCCGTCCACAGGAGACGCCCTTGCGACAAAACCAAGGTCAGAGCTCTTCTAGCTCATCCTCCTCAACTCTGGTGACGGTGAACAGCATACATCTTAATCGATAACCCTCTCTTCTCACTTGATGAAATAAATATTATTAAGACTTAAGTGCTATAATTTTTTTTATTTCCTCATTTTCACTTTTTATCCCGCACATAGTGAGTAGACAGACAGATGTACCTTCTACCTAGTGTGAATAAAACTTTCCGCATAATATTCAGAACACTGCGTGTTGTTCGGCGGAAGGTGGGTAACGGAAGTCTTAATGAAAGTGTCTTAACAGTAGGTCGCCAGGTTCCCTCTACCTATCCTGCTATGTGCGAGATACAATGTGAAGCTAAAAAAATGTTTGTTATATAAATAAGTATTTAGGAGACCGTCTGACTGTAAACACGATTGTTGTTCGACTCCCACTCGGGGCAAATTTTTTATTTTTATTTTTCTTTTTCTAATTTTCTTTTTCCGCTCTGGTAACCAGACAAAGCACGGCGTTGAACTCCGCCACTCAACAGGAAACTGCGATGCGCGGGGAAAGGACAGTCCCAAGCAAAAAATCCTCTCTACCTAAGCTACAATATGAGGGATACAAAATGAAAAGATAATTTGAACTCTCAACATACTATAAAGTGTATTGGTTATAAATAAAAAAATCAATAATAATTATTATATTTTAATTTCTTTCATACATAATTACAAACATATAAACTTATCACAAAATTAAAAACCCGTTATGACAGTTTAAAGTTCTTTATTTTTTGCCGATCGAAATGTTATGTAATTAACATTTTTCATCGACGGGTACCTGCCACGCGACTAACTATAAATAAGTGCAATGCATAACGTTTTTTTCATATCGTCCACAGACTATTTATAATTGGTTGAGGAAAAAAATAAATTGACCAAGACATTTTTAAGGTCGACTCGCACTTGGCCGGTTATTTTTAAAATACTATTGTTAAGACCAATTAATTATTGATTGTCTGTTTACTGTCACGTTGACCTCGGCTTTTGTGCTGTGGATATTGGTTTATTCCGACCTAAATTCGATTCGGTGACTTGGATTCGATTTTGGTGTTTTTTTGTTATATCGTAACAACATGTCAAAAACAGAACGTACAAGATGTACAATCAACAGCCATTCACGAGAATTGTCTGTGAAGTTAAACAAATACTTCGAAAGCGAATCAGTTAATAGTGGACTATTATTGCCCGTAATTAGAAGCAATATTGGCAAAAAACTATTCGAACCATCTTGAAGCTAAAGTACGGATATTCCGGTACCAAAGAACATGTATTACGCACGCCTAATAAGAGAAAGAAAAACAAGTCGGTAACAGGTTTCGACACATTTGGAGCAGACGCTGTACGAGAGTGACTACATGAAGACCTCAGCAGTGGGTAAATTGCTGATAAGTTTGCACCAAGTGTCGTTCTTCAGAGAGATAAACAAAATCTCAAGTTGTACCAATGTCATTTATCGATGACACTTGGCTGAACTCGATTCATATTGTGAAGCAGTCGTAGACGGACGATACCAAGGCCTCTTGCATCTGATGAAAATTATAACCTGAAGATTCACCTTTTTTTTTATATTTTTTGTAATTGGGTGAATTTTTGTAACTAAAATATTAAATGAAAGGAAAATTATTTTTCGAAACATTGTATCATGCATGCTTGAATCGATTTATCGTGAGTATCGAGTATGGTTACAACACTAGTTACGTCACGAAGAAAAATGTCAAATAGAGCCTTTTATTTTGTGATAAGTTTGCCTAATAAATAATTATACACACTCGAAACGTCATAAATCAAGAAATTAACCAATCAATCAATAAATAATATAGGAAATTATTAAAAACAAAATTCATTTATCTGAGGATTTTATGTTACAAAGAAGTATTTTCTATAAATTTTTATTTGCCTAAAATATAAATATATATTTTTAAGCAGTCTGTATATATACATATAATTTTAATATATTTTACAATTATAATGTATTTATTGACTAATATATAAGTAAACAAGAATTAAGTTAAAAAAAACGCAAATTTTAAAGAAAAAATAATTTAAAAAACATTACTTTAAAAATTCATTTGATATCATTTTACAATACAAAGTTTCTGACTATAAAAGCGATGATTGTGGGTTCGATCCCCATTCATGGGCAAGATGATAAATAAACAAAGTTTCACATAATCCTACTAATATTATAAATGTAAGAGTTGATGATGGATGTTTGTTCCAGTTTCACGCAAAAACTACTGTAAGGATTTAGATGAAACTTTAGTGAAATATAGCATCAGAATAAAAAACGGACTAAAATTTATTTTAAGATTTTATATAATTTGTGTATAATATAACAATAACTTTAAGCGGGCGAAGCCGCTTGTGGGTCGATTGTATTACTTTATAGTAACCATTTCTTGGTAATGGTTTATGGCTTGGCGATGGTCGTTGGTTCATTAACAATAAAGGGTCATGCTTTTCGGGGAAGAAGTCAGTCTATTCTGTTAACACTTTTAAAAATATTTCAAAACGTTCATAATTATAGACTTCTATTTGCTATATTTTTTATAATAAAAAAATTAAATAAAACCTAGAAATAGACAATTGGTCTCCAAAAGGTCAAAACATTTTATATATAATAATAATAATTGATAAATAAATTCATGAAAGTTTCAAATGAATTTACTTATACTTACATTGTTTTATAGTATGATATTTATTATTAGTTTTATAAAGTGATGAAAAATCTCGTGTCATATAACCTTATAGATTATTAAAATTACATATTTTACATAAAATAAAAAAATAATAATGAAAAACAAAATGGAGTTTAATGTATAATAAAAAAATGAAAACAAAGAACATTAATCTTACAATTACAATATATAAAATATTACAAAAAATGTCTGAAACAAAAATTATATATTCGGATATGATAGAAAAAACTATCGCGACTTTAAGCAAACAAGGCACAAAAATTATATCACTTACTACTAATATTTACAACTTTTTATACAAATTTATTTCCATTTATTTATATCCATTCACACCACGTCGAAGGTGGACAGGTTGTGTCAGATGTCGCCAGATTTTTTATCAATGTCTTTGTGAGTTTCCTCTATTACTTCTTTATTTTCATTGCAATCAGTGCATATACTGCGATCTTCTAATAAAAATTTCTCTTTAGACACTTGAAGGTCGGGTTTATCACATGTTTTTGGTTCGTCGCTCGATAGAGACAGCTCGAACTGTGCTACCAATTGACTTAGCACTTTTTTTAGATGGACGAAAGATTCCTTATTCCCTGGCAAGGGTTGTTGTTCGACAGGTTCGCAGTCTGTGCACGAGTTTTCAAATTGTCTTTTCATCGATTTCAGTTCACCCACTGTCATTATTAGGTCTTTATCTTCTTTTAGAGATTCAGCCAAATAATTACCCTCTTGCGAGAAAAGGAAAACCGCAGGAATAACTATATCATCTTTGCCGTCACCGGACATTGCGAACAGTACTGACGATTCGTGAGAACTATCATCAACATTATCAATTATAACAGCAAAAGTGGCTCCCGCCTCTTGGATATTACGCACTTTCTGGGCAAATGTGCACATTCCCCGTTTGGCTATTGCGAATCTTCCCCAGATTTCTTTCTTATTTTCTATAGGCGAACAGGCGTCGAGGGGTTCAACATATATAGGCGTTCCGGTGTATCTGTCGTCTCCTGATATATCTTTTCCGAAGTGGCCGGGGCCAGCTGGGAATAGTTTCTCGTTTATTTTAACTCCGGCCGCGATCACTCCGTTCTCAGAGTCGCTTAGAGTGTTCCATTTGGACATTTCACGCATGAATGTAAGACCTTCCGCTGCGTCTTTCGCCGACTTCGCCTGGAAAATGACGTGCGTTAGTTTATTCATTAATAGATTCGTATTGTGAAAATATGTTTATTTACTTATGTTGACAATATTGTTTCAAGTTAATTAAGTAAGTAAAGCTTATACCAAAACATTTTTTTTTCAATTTCATAGAAAAATATATATGAAAGTAAAAAGATAAATATTTAGTAAAATAATTATAAGTTTACTAAGTTAATAATTATTTGCATCGAAAAATCTGGTTAACATTCTAAGCAATAGACTATTCAGTTCAGATTCAAATTATTTTCTTTTTGGATAAATTATAAAATAAAACCCCCCCATACTAACTATCACACGTCCATGATATCCTTTAATATTACTACGTAATAAGAAAATTCCAAAATAATCTCTTTGTAACCTACTTTATTAGCAGTATACTGTAATTGCACGCTTTTGTCTGACAACTTTAGAACCTAGCATTAGATAGCGAACTATCCGGAACACATTGTAGAACATTTACCATATAAATAGTTTACAAAAGTAGCACCCTCCCATCAGGTAGTGTCAGAAACGCTACCCATGTCAGATCAAGCTTTTATATGTCTTACAACGTCGGCGGTCGCAGTTGCAGTTAAACTGGCCGCCACAACACCTTACATTTGCCACATTGGTTTACTTTCTTTCCTTTTCTGAAATCTCCATTTTCCGAAACTTCCCAGTAAACTTACCGTAATAATTAACCGTTTGAAAATAGTAGTTTTACTCTTAGGCCTAGCATTTAGTCTAATTAACATTTACCACAGTAGATGAACTTTCTAGAAATTCTTTCTAGAAATCTAGAATATTCTAGATATTCTAGAACTTTCAACTTACTGCAGTAGTATACTGTAATTGTACTATTTAGAGCAGTAAGCCACAGCACCTACAATTTGTTGTTATTTTCTAAGTTATCCGAAATGTCTATAACACTTACCGTATTAGTAGTATACAAAAGCTGGACCCTCCCATCAGGCAGTGTCAGAACTGATATGCCCATATCGGACAAAGCATGTATCTGCCTTGGATCGTTCATCGGTCTCAGTCTTGCGGCTGGACGAGCAGCTACAGCGCCAAGCATTTGTCGCATTGGTTTACGAACTTTTTCCGCTATTATCGATGCTGTATTTGGACATGTCCTGTATAATTGCAATACTATATTTAATATTGGTAAGCAAAGTGTAAATAAATAAATATTTAAACGTTTTTATTTAATTAAAAGAAGATAGAATAATTGCCTAGCCCAACATTTATACAAATTAACACAACATTTATACCTATCCACTATACCATCAAATTATAAATATGAGGTTCTTTTTTTAAACTTAAACCAAAAAAAAAACAACAAAAACCAAACTCACTTCCTATACTTATCCTCATCACCATCATCGAACTTAAAGGACAACAGCGACTCATTCTTGCCATACGTCGCCAACGACAACGGCAAGAAATGCGCCTCAGTGGTCAATACATAATCTTCTAATTTCACCGGTAAATCCTTGTCTTCCCCGAAAAGCATGAATAGATATTTAAAAGTTTCAGCCAGGACAAAAGAATCCATCCTATCCTCCTGGACTCTTGTCCTGACGTCGTTTACCGCCGCGTATCCGCAAGGTACGCGAGTGTGTTGTTGTAGAGCTTTCAACACAGTTTTTCCTACTTGTAAATAGTGGTCGTCACCGGTAACACGGTGTAAGAAATATGTAGACTCTAGGAATTCAGGGCGGAGGGGATGTTGACCCCAGTGTACCTGTTATAAAAAATGAAACGGTGAAAAAAAAAATACACGGGTGCCTGAATTTAACATAATTATATTTTATAAGTTTGACTGTGAGCGGAATTTTTGTGGATCGGACGATTCCCACTAGGTGATATGAATTATTTTCTTTCCTTTTCCTATTTTAAAAACAGACACATTAACCTAAAATAAATTATTCCATACAAATAAACAATTAATAAATAATGAAACATTACAATAATTATTATGAAAAATATTATGATCATTTTCTTCAATACTTAGATAGGCAATTCAAACCAGAATTAAAACCCACACCCACCTGGAAGTCAGAAGTGAAGGCCTCCGGTATGAACGTGTGTCGTTGCATCACTTGATACAACATTTCGTGAGTTTCCACAGCTGGTCGGACATCGCCCAGCAGTACTTGCAACCCTGGCCAGAAAGCTAGGAGGGCGTCCATGAAGTTACGCGATTGGAGGTGGGGCCTGAGAAGGTTAGCAGGAATTTTGTATAGAGAAAGAGTGGCAATGCGTCATTGAGTAAGCAAAAAATACGTCAATAACACGTAAACTATTTCAATAACAGAGATTAAGGAACAAGATTGGTGACAGATCCAATCTTGTTACTTCATCTTAAAAAACGTAGTGTCTTAACACTATATTCCCTGCTATAGCGGGACATAACTTGAAGCTGAAAAATTATAAGCTATAATTTTAGCATAGGAAAATATTTATAAACTGAATACAAAACGTAGCGGGACTCGAACCCGCGATTCTTGCTTACACTCCGCTCTGACCACTGTGCGTTTATATCGAGGTACATTGAAATTTTACAGGCGCGATTATTCGTGATACGTGATTTTTACAAATATCAGCTAAACAAAAAAATATCCCAAAAATGAAATTTTTGTCTTATTCTCACATTAATTAAAGAAAACATTTCATATCTATACAAATATTATAAAGCTGAAGAGTATGTTTGGTTGAACGCAGTTATCTCAGGCACTACTGGTTCAAATTGAAAAAATCTTTTCGTTTTTGATTGTCCTCTTAACAAGGGATTATTAGTAGAACCGCGGGGAAAAATTTGTATATATGTTCAAATACATATGTATATACATAAATATATAAACAAAACAAGATAAACCGTATAGCGCGGATGGATCTCAATAGAATAATACGAAGACGTTTATCCAATACAAGAGTGTTGATGTCAAGAGGCAATTTGCTTGTGGGACTTATATAACTATGAAATTACATTATTTGCATCGGTTTGGAGACACCAGTTAAAAAGGACGGAATTACATAATATGATTTTTAGCTAATCTATAAAAATATGAATCTATTTATAGGGCTTTTATATTTTCATTTCTTCGCTCTGGTGTCGGGGCAAAGCGCGGCGCTGAGTTTCGCCACTCAACATGCAATATATCCAGAATTTAGCGGATAGTAGGGAACGTAGTGTCTTAACACTAGTTTCCCTCTGTCTGCCTTGCGTGCGGGATACAGCGTGAAGCTGATTTTGATATATAGGTATATAAAAATGTTCCGTTACTGATAGACAGTCGAAACTACCCAGCATTCATAGGTACATGAAAAGATCTTGCCAAATAAGGAAAGGAAAGGACACAGGAAAGCTGCTCTAGCTTCTAATGATTTGTCTTTTACTATGATTGTATTGCTTTTTATCTATTGAAGATAGCGTTATGAAATTAGAAATAAACGTAGCTATCCATTAGCTTATTAAATTATATATAATATTATATTCATATTAGTTAGCTATCTACGCTATAAGCTACAAAACAATAGAAGTAGTGGATCTTATTTCAAAATAAATAATCCGGCTAGATCCGTTTGCATGTAACTTCCTCGTGGAGGGTAGGCGAGCACTAACGGAGTTTCATAACAATAGGTTCAATTTGCCTACGACCCTACTGTGTGCGGGATACAGCGTGAAGCTGACTAAGAAAGGGTTTCCGAAAATTTCTACGGAAACGGCAAAAACCGTGTACGTTATATTGTACACACAAACGAAGTTACTTGCACTATATTACGTAAGGCTTTGTATTTTAATATTATAAATTCGAAGAGTTTGTTCGGATGAGCTTTCTGATGTGAGACACTAGTGGTATGAATTGAAAAAATATTTTTGTATTGAATAGTCCATATGTATAGAGCAAGGCTATATAATATGCTAAACATATATTATTGTTTATTATTTTCATTTTTTCGCTCTGGCACAAGGGCAAAAGCCTGGCAATTGGTTTTCACCACTAAGCACACCATGCCTCGAAAAATTCGGCGTTAAATGGAGACGGAGTGTCTGAACACTAGATTCTCTCTGCCTACCCTGCTAGGTGCGGGAAAAAGCGTGAAGTTGAATTATATTATTTCTTATTTATAATTGGTGTAACAATAAAAATGTGGCAAGAACGAGAGAACTCAGTTGATATCAGAACATAAACTCCATTCAGTTTAGTAAATAATTATTTATTAATTATTCGTTTAGTGCAAGCGGGCGAAGCAGCAGTCGGGTCGCTAGTATAAAGCTAATTCCACCATAGACCGTGAAGGAAAAGATATTGATTGGAATTGGAGTGGAATCAAATGTAGAAAAAGAAGTGAACTGAAGCATTAAAATTTAAAAAAAAATTACAAATTTCATTTAATACGTATGTCCTAAAAATATTTTATTTCATGTAAAATATATATATATTACTTACAATGAAGAGTTAAAAAGTGGAAGTCCATACAAAATGTACCTACATATTGTAAGATGATGAACTTTCGAATTTAGTCAACTTTTATCGTTCTAACCAATTATACTAAATCTTTTCTTATTTCAACTTCATAGCTTTTCGCGCACGTTCATACATTATAATCTATGAATGAAGATGGCAAGATTTCTCTCAAGATCGATCTCAGAGTTGACAGCGGTATATTTAAACGGGCCCTAGTGTCAAGACTGTTTGTCTTGACACTAGGGCCCGTAGACGTCAGGCAATCGAGGCATTGCGTGTTTAGTGGCGGAACTCAACGGCGTGTTGTCATATCAGGGCGAAAAAATGAATAAAATCTCGCCCGATTGTGCCCAGGTACCACGACGGGCCTCAAAATACATATTATATGTGTATATTTTTTACAATTATTTTAAAAAATATACACATATAATATAAATACAAAAAACACAAAATTAAACATGATTTTTTTTAAATACACAAAAATATAAGTTCAAGGCTCTTTCTGAAGATATATCTAGGTAAGCCAATTGTTTGGAAATAATCTATCGGTTCAAGTTATTTAGAGCCTGATTGAAAAATATAGCAATAACACTATTTATATTTTAGGCCAGTCGTGGCGCAGGGGCACAAAGTGTTACTGTAAACGCGAATTGTTGTGGGTTTTATCCCCACTCGAGATGATGAAATATCTATTTAAATTCACATTTCCATTTCTTCACTCTGGTGTCGGAAGCTAATTAATTTCACTCTATCCCACGTTTTTCAAGAGCCTTTATCTCAGGAACGCTTGGATATATCGAGTTGAAATTCAAACCATATACTCAGATTTCCTCAAAAAATCGTATTTCTACTTTTACTTAAAAAAAAGTATATATGGTCGTTTATATCGTAAAATAAGCGGATTTCGACACTATAAAGGGAATCATAATTCATAGTGTACTTCTGGTTGACCTAGAATTATGAAATTTGGCACCTAGCATCTACAGGTAGTATTAGTTCAGAAAAAAAATTAAAGCTACTAGTTCAAGTGCGGTATCAGATTAGAGGGCTCTGGTTAAGCTAAGCTTGAATTTCAGAATAAACTTAATATCTCCAAATTTTGTACGGAACCGTCTGTGAGAGCCCGATTCGCTCTTGTCGGGTTTTATTTTTCAAATATACCACAGCCGTATAGGCCATCTTGTTACAGTGGAACGATCTTTCTGTAGACGCGATGATTGTATGTTATATCCCTGCTTAGGGTAAAAATTAAGTATACTCGTGTACGTACGTATACTTTATTTAAACTTTCCTGCACAGACAAACAGCAACAAAGCGCGGTGTTGAATTCCGCCACTCAACACGCATCTCGAAAATTGGGCAATATTTGAACAACAGTGTTTTAACACTAGGTGCTCTCTCTCTCTGCCTACCCTGCTATACGCAAAATAGTGTGAAAGTTAATTCTTATTATACAAAAATAGAACAAAACTTACCTATGCATATGAACAGCCAACATAATAGGTCCACGGCTAATATATTTCATCACAGCGTTGTAATGTCGATTAAATCTTGCCAAATATTTCTCATCGCCTAGTAAAATGTACGCTTTTAAGCAATATTCGTAGTAGGAATCGATCCCGGCACCGACGCCCGAGTCCTTTCTAACCCAGTCGCCGTTGTGTATATTTATCACTGTGCCCATAAGGTCTGAAGTTCTAAAAAAGTGAAGAAAGAGGATTTTTTTAGCGCTGTATCCCGTCGACTAGGAACTTAAGAACTAGGTTTTATTAAAGCACTCTGTTCCACATATTCTATATGCTATATGCGGGATGCAAAGTGAAGCTGCGTCCTTCAAATCCAATATACCAATGATAGCCACTTAGTTCTTATCATCATCATCTATCTGTAGTCATGGGCGATTACTCTCAAATAAAGGATTTCTTCAAATTATTAAATAAGATACATATAGAGATCGTTATGGTGCATTGGCACAATCGTGCGAATGTAGCCGCGATGGTTACGGGGTTGATTTCCCCTAGGGTTAATAGAACATTTAATATATTCATTCCTTCTCTTTGGTAACGAGGCAAAACGAAGCGTTTAGTTCCGCTACTCAACACGCAATGCCTCCAGAATTCGGCAGTAATTTGGCAACAGAATGTCCCGCGTGATATTAATAAAAAAATATACTTATAAAATGTTATTCTCGAAAACACTGATTTAAAAAGAGATTGATGGCTTTAGTCTGAATCTATTTACATTATTTAATTAATTTCTTTCAAACAAATATTTAACCCTTCATCGAATATATATAATTCTACAATATTTTTTTTATTAGACACACCTATGTCTTATTTTCCATAATCTATCCATGGCCTTGTGGGCTTTAGTCTCAAACACTTGATCTCCAGTTAAACGGGATAAGGCGGCCATCTCCAAGATCATCGTTCCCGCGCACGCCGTGCAAGTTTCACGCGATTCGAACCCGCGGATACCATGACGGAGGTTTACCTTGAAAGGAAAAGCAAAACATCATTGTTAAAAGGCCCGCCATATATTGTGAAAGCAAGAAAAATATCTCACAATTAGAATTTAATTTCATTTCTTTTTATAATTTATTTATTTAATTTTACGTCCCACATATAACAAACAGGGTAAGCAAAAGTGGGAACCTAGTGTTAGAAAAATGTAAGATACCCATTAAGGTTACAATTTATGTAAAGATATAATTTGTCTAAAATACAACAACAAGTTTAAGCGGGCGAAGCCAGGTTCGTTGCCCTGTGCCCACATATGTATATTTTATATTTTATTTTAGGCGAAGTTTTTGATCATTATCGATCTTTTTACGGAATCTCCTGTATACACTAACCTTTCCATGAGGTATACCGGTGGAAGTATTGAAAGCTGGCAACAGTCTTCTTCCAAGATCTTCCGCCATCGTCAGCAGTTCACCGTGATACCAGTCTAGGGCTGGCACGTCAGGTTTCAACGCCATCGCTAGCACGTGAGCCGATAGAAGACCGCTAGAAAGTAAAAAAAATATTATTTTATTTTACGAGGAAATTCAAATATTTCTTTGCGGTACTTAACGCCGCTGCTACTCTCACTAGATAGAAGAAATTGCAATATTTGAAATACAAACGCAGTTCGCGAGTATAGCGAGTTCTAAAACAGCAATGATTTTAATATTGCTAATAAACAAAAATATTTGTATTATTAAAATATTGTGTTCAGTAAGATTTATAACATTCATTATATACTTCTGTTCAAGAAATATAACTTAAAAAAAAAAAAAACTATAGGAATATATCAAAAATAAAATCTCTCTAGTTAGAGATCGAACCCACAACCTACAACGTAGTACTAACCAAACCAACAATCAAAATTTGAAAAAATATATACCGTGATACATTTAAAAGTGAATGTTAAAAGTTTACATCAAAAACTTGACCAACGGGTTTTCAAATGACACCGTTGAAGCCGTTATAGGTACCTTTTATATTGTTACCTAATACCGTTATCACTATACGTTTAGTCACTGAACTGACCTTATTTATTTTCACTTATATCCTATAAGTAGCAGGAACGTAGAACCTAGAGAGAGATGAGAACTAAGTGTTAAGACACTCTATTTAATAGTTTTTATTAATTTTACGAGGTACAGTAGAAACTCGATTAACCAGACTAATTGTTGTGGTTAGGCATTCAGATTATCGAAAATTCGGATAATCGAATGTATGAAGAAAATCTGGCGTTGTACATATTATGTCGTACACAAAGTTATGTGTTTATAAAAACAACAAATACATATCAACGAAAATTAAAATTATTTAAGGAATTATTAAGAGATATATAAGAGGTAAGCTATATATATATTGTCGGCTTAATCGTCACTCAGGATTAATAAAATTATTTTCACTTAACCAAACGTATTTGTTAAAAATTGAATAAAAATTAAATATTTGAAAACGTCGCGGCGCAGTGTGACAACATTTAACTATAAACGATAATTGTGCGTTCGATCCCACCTAAGAAAATGAATATACGTTTTAAATATATTTTAATTTTACAACCGCTGTAGACGAAACGTCACATCAAGTTCCGGCAATATCCTATAAAATAGACGAAATGGGGGAACAAAGTGTCTCAACACTAGGTACCCTACGTATCCTAAGCTATACGAAAAAAATCTGGTAAAAAGAATTCTATGTAAGCCTTACCAAAAAAAAAAAAACGGAAGGTTACCTTACCCAAGCATCCTTATATTAGTTTCGAACACCGACACTACTATGTCGTGGTCGAATGAGACATCTTTTATAACTAGCTTCAACGCTCTGCTGAACTCCGCGAAATCGCCCATCACGACCAAGCTGTCGAGACTGTCCACTAAGGTTAGGGAGAAACTGGAAATGAGAGAATATTTGTTTAGTTTCACTTGCTTTTAATATTATTTTTTTATTTTATTTACAAAATGTATTAAAAGTAATATTAAAATAAAAGAAAATCTAAATTTATCTATTGAGGTCGTAGCGCAGTGGCACAACTGTGACTGTGCTCATGACGGGTTTGGGGATCGATTCCCACTTGGGGAAATTAATTATTTATTATTTATAATTCAACGCTCTGGTAACGAGACAAAGCGATAACTTAACTTTAACTTTTCTTTTTTAATTGAATTCGTATATCATAGCCAATGCCAATTTTATTAGTCAAATTAATTAAACAATTAGCGAAAAGAGCATTAAAATATATATTTAAAACATTACATTATAATTTGTACTTAAAAACATTACAAACACATCATACGTCGTACACAGAAAATAAAAAGTAAACAAAAAATATAAATTGGAGATCGATATGAGTTGAGGATATTGAAAGAGGCCGACATCCAAAATTACACTTTGAAGTGGCTGTTAAGATGATATTAAGTTTGAGGCCTTCGCTGCGCTTTTATCTTAGAAATATTCTCATTACTTCGCTGGCAAAACGAAACACGGAAAGTCTTAACAATAAAACAAGTCTTAGTGTACACACACTAAGATTTGTATTTATAGGTCGTTCTCAAGATCGATCTCAGAGTTATATTGCGATATCGTTTTCATTAATATATTATTAAAACGCCATTTGAAGATGGCTCTCAAGATCGATCTCAGCGACTATAAAGCGATTTATAAAGTTAGCCAAATAATATTAAAATCGATAACAATAATATAACAAACTTATCTAAAGAATTACTTTCATACGTGTCTAGAATTTTCTCATTCTTATGTTTATCGCCATTTTCCCATATAAAGCATAAAGTTATTTAAACTACTATCTTTAAAAAAAATATTTAGCATATATGTCTACTAGGCAGTCGTTGAGGCCAGTCGTGGCGCAGCGGCACAAAGTGTGACTGTAAAACCGACTGGTTGTAGGACGACCACTCGAGGAGATGAAATATTTACTTAAATTTATATTTCCATTTCTTCGCTCTGGTGTCGAGGCTAAGCGCGGCGTTGAGTTCTGCCACGTAACACGCAATGCCTCCAGAATTCGGCAGAAAGTGGGGAACGGAGTGTCCTACACTACGTTCCCTCTATATATATGTCTACTAGGCGGGAGGTAGCTCTAACTGCTGGTACAGTGAGGCACATCGCAAGGAGTAACATTGATGATATATAGACTATAACCTTCTTCGAAAATAAATAAATTATTCAAAATAAAATATTTTTTCACACAATTTGTGAATAGTAAAGTTTAAATATCAGTAGTTTCACTTTTACAGAAAACTACCACCGGCTAGAAAGGCAGTTCCGGTACGAAAAGGTGTCGAATACCTACACATTTACTTTTTTTATAACATAAATTAATGCATAACATTTTTTTTTCAACTTCACGCTGTATGCCGTGTAGAAGGATTAGGCATATGGAGTATAGTGTTAGGACACTCCGTTCCCCACTTTCCACCGCATTCTGGAGGCTATTAGTGTTGAGTGACGGAACCGCGCTTTGCCTCGACACCAGAGCGAAAAAATAAAAAATAATTAATACTTCATTTCCTCGAGTTGGAATAGAACCCACAATCTGTCGGGTTTACTGTTACAATCTTTATTCCCATTATACATAAAAAAAAAACAAAAAAGTAAAAAAATATTAAAGCAATTAGCTTCAAACAATTCTTTATCAAGAAACAAAACCTATGCTATAGCTATTATATGAGTAATGATTCAAAAAAAAACATTCACAAAACAGTCGAAAGGTAAAAAGAGGCAATTACAAAAAAATATATATTTTTTATTCACTGGCGCAGGTTTCTTTATGCAAGGCAAATCTTTTCGCTTTGAATCGATGCTAATAACTCGACCTACATTATGAAAATGCCTTATAAAAGTTCTCAATATGTTTATAGTATAGAGAAATTTATTTATTCAAATAGATTTCAGATAAAAATGTGATGATTTTGAGTTCGAATCTCGTTTGAGGTGATATTAATTAATTATGTATATATCTGAGGATGTGCTGAGTTAAATTACGTGATCTAACACACCATGTATGCATGAAAATGGACCAATTGTGGAGAAACGCGTCATATATTAAGTTATTTATTTAAGTTATTTTTAAGTACAAAACGGAGTGTGTGTACATAATAAAATTATATATGCTGTATCAATATGTTTTACATTGTTGCTCACAATGCGTTGAGACCGTCGTGGCGCTGCCGCACAATGTCTGACTGTAACGCGGCGGTTGTGGGTTCGATTCCTACTCTAAGAAATTAATTATTTTCATTTCCTGGCTCTGGGTAACAAGACAACGCACTGCGTTAGGTGCCGCCACTCAGCATGTTAAGTCTTCAAATTTGGGGCGAAAGGTGGAGGGCTTAGAGGTTTTAACACTAGGTTCCCTCTGCCAACCCTGCATATAGCGAAAAGCTATACTATATATGATAAAGCCCTAGGTGAAATTATTTTAGTTACAGCTATACTTTTCCCAATAATCCAATACAAATGATTAAATTAAGATAAACATGTTTAAATAACAAAAATCGCTACAAAATATGAAATGTTTAAAGTACCATATCATTGCTTGACCTTGACATGATAAAAAAATCATATTTATCGATCTCTTATCATGATAATTTTTTAAGTGAAATAGAATTAATTCTGAATTCAAAAACAAATTAAATATATAAGAATATTCAGGGAACATCTGTTTCAATACTGCATCAAACATACAAAAAGCAGAAAAGTAAGTCTTTAATAAAATTACTTTTATTTATTTAAATAAAAAATAATTAGGTATAGCTAATAATACTTTATCAGTATTGATATATTTTATTATTATTGATAAAGCGGACGAAGCCGCGAGCGGTCCACTTGAACTATGAACATAATTAATAATTTACTAATCCGCATCACAGTATCTATACTTATATTGAAAAGTAGCATTTTAGCCAATTCAATAAAACAATTATTTATAGAAAGTTTTCTTTAACAACATTTTTTTAAATGATATAACTTATGTATTTATTAAGCAGTTAAAATAAAACAAAGACTAAATATTAAATCAAGTCAAAATATAATAGCGAAAACTGTTATTAAATCGATTAAACCTATTACTATTAAAAAAAAAATTAAATCAGCTTCACGCTGTATCCCGCACACAGCAGGGTAGGCAGAGGGAACCTAGTATTATGACACTCCGTTCCCCACTTTCTGCCGAATTCTGGAGGCATTGCGTGTTGAGTGGCAGAACTCAACGCCGCGCTTAACCTCGAAACCAAAGCGAAGAAATGGAAATATGAATTTAAGTAAATATTTCATCTCCTCGAGTGGGGATCGAACCCACAACCAGTGGATTTTACAGTCACACCTCGTGCCGCTGCGCCACGACTGGCCTATTACTATAAAGTTTTTTTTATATAATATCCTCCATGTACACACACCGATCCCTAACGGTATTATTATAACTATAAGTATAGATTACAATGACGAAATATATATCAAATTAAAAGTGTAAATGAAGATGGATAATAGAAAAATAAAGTGAAGTAAAATATTTGTAAATTTTTTAAAGTGTAACACTATGAAAAATGTTTATTTATCTGTATTTGAACACCTCTAGGGAATGCCTCTTGTGAACTTACAAGTTTGAAATTTAATTCTAATATAATTTATAAGAAAACCTGCTCAAATTTTGAAATTATTTCTACCTTGGTGTGGAGAAATATTCAAAAAAACATTAATAAATAATAATTAATTCCTACGAGTGGGAATTGAATCTACACCTTTCAACCTCAAATTGCATTATCTAGCATAAACTTATAGTATTTATATTCATCAATTAATTATAAGCTGAGTTTTCCAATATATTAAAAGACTTATACCTATAGAAGTCTTTAAACTTCTATAACAGAGAAAGAATAGGACAGCACTAAGAAACAAAACAAGTATGCAAGAAATTTAAACATTTATAAACAAACATGTTAGTTTAAACCTTATAAATTGTCTAACATACTTTGCTATAGAACTACACAACACATTTATGATTAACATTTTAAAAATAAAATTCACGAATGAATAAATAATTTAAAAAAAAAAAGTGACAAAGCTATGTTGCTTGATTAGAATGTATGGTGCAGTGGCACAAGAGTGAGACTGTAACGCAACAGATTGTGGGTTAGATTCTCACTTGAAAGTGAATTATTTTTTTTTTATTTCTTCACTCTGGTGACAGGGTGGTCTGGTGATGTCTTAACACTAGGTGCTCTTAGCCTGACCTACAAATACAAATAATAAAATTAACATTAAGGTGCAATACTGTAGGCTGTAAGTCATAATAAACTTACTTCCCAAGCACATCGTCCATGTCTCCTCTGCTCGGTGTGACACCTCTCCATCTTCCCTTACAGCTTAGCGGCATCAGCTCATCAGCTGGATATGCATTGTCCATATATGCGTCGTATGCATGGTAGAACATGCGGCGGGATTCCTCTCTGTGTAAAAATAGTATATTCATTTACACAGAGGGTAAAATACGGTCAGTTCATTCTGCAAAAATCCTGGGCAGAACATAAAGCAAATAAGAGATTCATCTTTAATGTTTTTTTAGAAGTTTCATTTGAAATGTGTAAAAATATCAAAAATCACACATTCTATAATATATGTAAAAGTCATGATCATCATCACTTCAATATTTCTGAAACAGTTATAGTGAAGGGTTTGAATCAGTCTCTAGGGAATGTTTTCTTGGTCTGGTAGTAAGACACGGTGTTACATTGATTTTTGCCACTAAATACACTTTGTTTCGAAAGTTGGGTTGTGTATGGTGCATAGAGTCTCTTAACAGAGGGTTCCCTGACTACCAATATTTACCATATAAGAATGTGTAAGATAAATTAATAGTGTAAATACAATAGAAATACCAATTTTGATAGCTTGTTTTTCATTATATTAATCAAAGTAAGACACTTATTAATAAGAATTTAATCATCTTACCTCAAAATTCTTGTAAAAGTAGGTTTAAACAAAAAAGCTAGGAAAAGTAAGATCGTTTTTCATACTACCTCTAATATTAACACTATTCTACCATATAATATGAATTCTATATATATCTACATGACATACAATTAGGATATTTGCAATTATTCATTCATTTTTAAAGATTGAGCAGGAAAAGTATGTAGCCTTAAGAAATAAAAAAAAAACTATCACTGACCTTAAGCTAAGCCTTTCCTTTTTAGACATAGGTACAGTAACATCTTCATCTGCTCTTACATTTATTATGGTAAAAATAAAAAATAATAATATCCTATAACACGACATTATTATCACCATATCACAATATTTTTATATGACTAGATCACTATCATAAAGCGACAAAATCAATTGACATCTAAATACGTTAGTCGATAGAAATTTGCAAATGATTTATTGTACAAAAGTAAAATTTCACATTGCTAAATTATAATAATATAAAATAAAATATAAAAGGAAAACTGTTTCACTGTTTCTTTACTAAATACTAAGTACTGAGTAGTCTATGCCCTCATTTGGTGCACAGATAGTACAAATAAAACGTCAGCATGTTGATAATGATTTAAAGTCGATGGTTTTTGCAAAATTTTCCGTTACACGCAGTACATTTTTTAAATTGTAACGATGTAATATAGTCTTTTTAAAAACTTTTAAAATATTGAATTTATTAAATTTAAATTTATTAAAATTACAGTAACAGTCAGTGCAATAATATGCTACAAAGTATTTTTTATAATTAAAAGAAAATTGTTGAATCAATCACGTATTAAGATTCTGCGTGGATCGTAATTACTGTCAACTTTTTATCTATTGACTTGCTGAAACAGAGCTAAAATAATAAATAAAATCGCAACATAAATAAATGAAATAAATGACGTGTAAATACTTGATTAGCAAATTTTCAGCAGTGTTTCACAAGAATCGAATAGACTTGTCTTGTCTGTAACTTACTTACTTATTTATATATATTATATATATATATATATATATATATATATATATATATATATATATATATATATATATATATATATATATATATATATATATATATATATATATATATATATATATATATATATATATA